>CAUYUJ010019904.1:265000-267601 GCA_963575745.1 Prorocentrum cordatum | reverse complement strand
AAGGCGATCCCAATCCAATGCCATATGGGGGTATTCTTCTAGTATATTCCAACAGGAATCCAACCTGTGGAGGGTTTCGATTGGAATCCTTCTGTGTGGGGGTTCAATGTGAATCCTTCGTGTGGGGGTCTTTCAACTGGATCCCTTCTTGCGAGAGGTTTTCATAGGAACCCTTCTGTGGGGGGGGGGCGCTAAAACTCGCCCGCGCAATGCCAAAGCAGTGCAAACGCAACGCCAGAGCAATGCAATGGCGATACCAATGGAATGCCAATGTAGCGCCAATGGGGGGGATCGTCTGTGGTAGATTTCAATCGCAACCTTTCTAAGAACCTTTATGTGGATGATGCCATCCACAGGGGAACCTCGTGAGAACCCTTCTTCGGGGGATTTCAACTGGAAGCCTTCAGTGGAGGGTTTCGCATGGAACCCTTCTGTGGAGGAGTTCAATGTGGACCGTTCTTGTGGGGAGATTCAAAAGGCATCCTCCATGTGGGGGTGCTCACTTGGAATCCTTCTGAGCAATGTTTGATCAGGACTCGCCAGCACAATGCCAGTACATTGCCAATGCACTGCCAACGCACTGCCATCGCACTGCCAACTAAACACCCATGCGATACCAAAGCATTGCCAAACCAATGCCAATGCAATGCCGATGGTGGGATTCCTGCCTTTCAACAGGTGTCAATTTGAATCCTTATGTGAACGATTTCGTTACGGATCTTTCTTCGGAGGATTTCGATAGGAATCCTCTTGTGGAGGGTTTCGATTGGAGTCCTTCTGTGGAAGTTTCACTACGAATCGTTCGTGTGGGGGCTGTTGAAGAGGATCGACCCCCCTCTGGTGGAAGGTTTTACTAGGAGTCCTTGTGTGTGGGGGGGGGGGCATGAGAACTCGCCAGCGCAATGCCAACGCCATGCCAAACCAATACCAAGGCGATCTCAATGTGATGCCAATTCAACGCCAACGGGGGAACTCGTTTGTGGTCGGCCTCAGTTGGAATCCCTCAATGGAGGGCTTCGCATGTAATCCTTCCGTGAGGAAGTTCAATAAGAACTTTTCTTGTGGAATGATTCAATCGAAGTCCTTTTATTGTGGGGATTCAATCGGAATCGTTCTGCGAAGGGAGTTATTGGAACTCGACAGAGCAATGCCAAAGCAGTGCCAACGCAATGCCAAACCAGTGCCAAGGCGATCCCAACCCAATGCCAAAGCAGTGCCATTTGGGGACATCCTTTGTGGTAGAGTTCCATGGGAATCTTTCTATGGAGGATTTCGCATGTAATCCTTCCTTGGAAGATGTCAATACGAACCCTTTTTGCGGAGGGTTTCAATAGGAGCCATTCTTGTAGATGGTTTCAACCGGAGTCCATCTGTGGAGGGTTCTAAAGGAAAGAGGCACACCAAACAACGAACAACGGCATTGATTCTTTTTGGGAGGAGGACGAGGAGGAGGAGGAGGAAAAGGAGGGAAAGGAGGAGGGAGACACATTTCCTGGCGGGGGCCCGCCCAGTTTTTTTGTTGTTTTTTTTTTTTTTGTTTTTTGTTTTTTGTGTTTTTTTGGCGTGGCACACCAAAAAACGAAACATTGCATTCATTGGTATGGAGGACTTCGCATGTAATCTTTCTTCGGAGGGTGACAGCATGAACCCTTTTTGCGGATGGTTTCACTAGGAGCCCCTTTTGTAGAGGATTTCGATAAGAGTCCTTTTGTGGAGGGTTCTAAAGGAAGGAGGCACACCAGAAAACGAAAACCGGCATTCATTCTTTTTGGAAGGAGGAGGGGGAGGGGGAGGAGGAGGGAGGAGGAGGAGGAGAGGAGGAGGAGGAGAGGAGGAGGAGGAGTAGGAGGGGAGGAGGAGGAGGAGGAAAAAGGAGGAGGAGGAGGAGGAGGAGAGGAGGAGAGAGGAGAGGAGGAGAGGAGGAGGAGGAGGAGGAGGAGGAGAGGGAGGAGAGGAGGAAGAGGAGGAGGAGGAGGAGGAGTGAGGATGAGGAGGAGGAGGAGGAGGAGGAGGAGGAGGAGAGGAGGAGAGGAGGAGGAGGAGAGGAGGAGGAGGAGGAGGAGAGAGAGGAGGGAGGAGGAGAGGAGGAGGAGGAGAGAGAGGAGGAGGAGAGAGGAGGAGAGGAGAGGAGGAGAGGGAGGAGGAGTAGAGGAGGCGGAGGAGGAGGAGGAGGAGGAGGAGGAGGAGGAGGACTGGAGGAGGAGGAGGAGGAGAATGAGGAGGGAGAGGAATTTCCTCTACCCCCCCCCATCATAAAAAAAAGGGAGGGGCGGGGGCCCGCCCATTTTTTCCGGGGGGGACACCAAGAAACGAACAACGGCATTGTTTTTTGAGGAGGAGGAGAGGGGGAGGAGAGGACGAAGGAGGGGGAGAAAAGAGGACGTCACAGAACACACAGAGCATTGAAAGACACACGCGCGAATCCAGTGCGAAAGCCTCGCGCGCGCGCCTTTGACTCCGATGGTTCCCATAATTTCCCGTTCTCGAGGAGGAGGATGATGAGGAGGAGGAGGAGGAGGAGGAGGAGGAGGAGGAGGAGGAGGAGAGGGAGGAGGCGGAGGAGACGGAGGAGGAGGAGGAGGAGGAGCGTGAGGAGAGGAA
>CAUYUJ010019904.1:207500-262500 GCA_963575745.1 Prorocentrum cordatum | reverse complement strand
GAGCTCTGCCCCCTCTCCCGGGAGGGTCCACGGACAAGGACAACTGTGCCATCCGCCGCAGGCGAGGATGTCAGCATCTTCGCCGTCAGCGTGCGGAAGTCCTTCGGCGATCGCATTTCGGCGTGGGCGCCGCCGCCCCGCCGTGGCCGCCCAGCGAGAGAGGGGGAGGGGGTGGGCCTCTCGTGGGCGGCGTAGAGGACTGTATGTGTGTGGATAGCAGGGCCGGAGCCATGAAGTCTCTCAGGCGTCATGGCCCACTCTTCTTCTGCCAACGCGTTCGCTGGTCTCTCCTTCCGTCGTCTGGTCACGTGCCTCGGGCCGTGATGCGCTGCCCCCCTCCTTCATGGCCCCCTTCCTCTGTGCACCCGAATCCCCAGAGGCCCCCTGAAAAGAAATGAAGTGTGTTGTCTCAACCTCCTGTGTTGGGTTCTCGTTTTTGATTGAGCGCTGCGGTCGCGACCTCTTTCCCGCCTCCCTCCTGCTTTCTCCTTCTGCCTCCTGTCCGCCTCCTGCCTCGGTATTTTGTCTGGGGGCTCGCTGGGGGGCTGCGAATTGCGAGACGGTCGCCAGTTTCAAGGGCTGCTGGAGGTCCAGCCGAGTGATGTCCAAAGCAAGTCAGAGTGGGACCTCGCCGTGGCTTGTGGGGTGCGAGCTACGAAACTCGCTATCTTCGAGGGGTCCTTGGGAATCCAGCGCAATGGTGTCCTGCGCAGATCAGAGCAGGACCCCGCCGTCGCCGGGGGGCTGCGAACGACGAAAAAAACTACCGATCTGCTTGAGGGCTGCTGTGTGCCCAGCGGAGTAACCCGTCGCTGGAGGGTCGGCGAATTGCGAAATTGACGCCATTGTCGAGGGCTGCTTTGGGGCCCAGGTTGGTGGCGTCCTAGAAGTCGCATCCTGGAGCGCATGACAAGATAGCCATGGGCGCGCGTCATATTTATAGGAACAAGTGGGGAGCATGGTTTCCCAGTAATTTAAACAACAATAGACATCATGATTTCCCATCAGTCGGTAAACGTGCTCTTTTGAGTTGGCTGTGACTTTTACAGTTCCCATCGGGAAAGTAGGAGTCATTGCTTGTTGTTAGTATTGATTAGAAAGCACGCTTAGTTATTTCGAAAGAGACCCTGTGCCACCGCTGCGTAGTTGTATGTAACTATGGATTTATAGTTCCAGTAATCGCAACCTAGAAAACATGTTTTATATCTCCTAATGCTGCCGCCTCTGCCGCCGAGCCCAGAAGAGCCAGCATGCCCGAAGATAGCGCATCAAGGGTCGTCCGACTGTTGGATGTGTGTTCGTAAGACGACAAACATTATGTTTCCAGGTGAATGGCCGTGTGGCCAAGGCGAGAGCTCTATCTTGAAAAGGACCCGCCCTCCATCCGTGGAACTGTTGCAAACCTTTAAGAGAATGTCCGCGACGCCCAGGCGAGAGCCCCACTTGTTCATACTCAGACCTACTCATACTCAGACCTACTCCTACTCAGACTTACTCATGCTGAGACTCACGCACGCCCCGTTCGCGGCCGTTTTGTGGGGATGTTTGAAGCGGTTTGCTTGTTTTCTGTCCCAACATCCTTCGCTGTCGGCGCAGATTTGGAGGATGTCTCGAGCGAGGCGCTCATTTTCACCTCCCTAAGGGGAGCCGCCGAGGGGTTATCTCACGGTTCCGTTCGCGGCCGTTTTGTGGGGATGTCTCAAGCGGTTTGCTTGTTTTCTGTCCCAACATCCTTCGCTGTCGGAGCAGGGGCTCCGATCCCACATCCGTGGCTCCCGGTGGCAAGACCTTGGCTGCCTCACGTGATTGCCCGCCCCGCATTGGGGCCCTGGACCGCGGCAGTCGACCCGTGGGAGGCGGCGCCGCCCGGCAACCCCAGGCCGAGCGGGAGGTCCAGCAGCCCCTTGACGACGCCGTGTTGCTGACGACCGCTCTGTACCAGGCAGCCCTTTTCCTTCCCCTCCGTGGGCGGGAAGCACATTGCGAAAACCCTGAAAAAAACCAGCAAGGCAAGTATCACGTAACTCTGGAATTACATTGTTTCCAGATTTTCCACGGCTACCAATTTCGAAACGACATGCCCCCCGAGTTGAATGGGTCTACGGCTGGTGCTTCCCCCGCCCACATAATCATTTGGCTTTGGAGTTAAGGCATTCCTTAGGCCACCATTACCCTTCACCCGGCGGGGAAAAGGAAGCAACCGAGAAGAAAGGGACACGGAAGGAACGAGACGGAAAAGGACACGAAAAGAACGGGGAGGGAAATTGGAGGACACGGGGGGAAAACTAGAGGGAAAATGCAGGGGAGCGGAAAGAAACGTGAGGGAAACGGAAGGGAAGCGAGAGGGAAACGGGAGGAACCCGAGAGGGAAAAGGTAGGGGAACGGAAGGAAACGAGAGGGAAACTGACGGAAACGAGAGGGACGCGGAAGGAAACGTAAGAACATGAGACGGACAAGGAAGGGAAACAGACGACATAGGGAGGGGAACGGAAGGAAACGAGAGGTAAACGGGAGGAAAACGGAAGGAAGCGAGAGGTGAACGGGAGGGAAATTGAAGGAAACGAGACGGAAAAGGAAGGAGTTCGGAAGGAAACGGGAGGGAAGCGGAAGGGACAACGAAAGTCAACGAGCAGGGGAACGAAGGGAGACGGCAGGAAACGATAAGGAAAAAGACACGGAATGACAATGGAAAGAAACGGAAGGATACGGTAAGGAGACGGAAGGAAACGAACGGGACACGGACACGTAAACAACAGGGAGGGAAGCGGAAGGAACCGAGGAACAAAGGACACGGAAGGAACAGAGAGGGAAAAGGGCACGGAAGGAAAAGGGAAAAACACGGACGGATCCAAGAGGGACAAGAGCACATAATGACAACCAGACAAACACAATTAAAGAGAGGTTAACCAGGACACGGAAGGAACATGGAGGGAAATGGAAGGAAACGAGAGAGAGGGAGAGAGAGAGAGAGAGAGAGAGAGAGAGAAAAGGACACGGAAGGCAAAGGGAGGGAAACATTAAGAAATGGGCGGGCAATGCGAGGAAGAGGGAGGGCACCGGGAGGAAATGTAGGACAACGGACGGGCAAAGGGAGGGAAACGAAACGAAAAGGGAAGGAAACGGGAAGAAGAGGGAGGGCAACATAACGAAAAGGTAGGGCAACGGAAGGGAAACCAGAGGGGCACGAAACGAACAAGGAAGGAAACGGGAGGGAAAGGGAGGGACACGGGAGGAACAGGGAGAGAAATGGAAGGAGAAGGAACGTGCGCGGAAGAAAATAGCAGGTGTACGGAAGGAAAGGGATGGAAACGGAAGGCAAAGGGATGGAAAAGGGAAGGCAACAGTGAGGGAATTCGTTCCGACGCACCGAACAATGTAATTTGTCTTTCGGCGGAAGGCCAGCGAGAAGCGGCGGAAGTGAAACTGGCGCGGCTCCACCAGCGGAAGGCCTGCGGAAGCCCGCGGAAACAAAACACGCTTCCATACAACATGCCGATGTTTATGGACTCATGATTTCCGGATTGTGCTCTTAGGCCCAGGGTTTCTTGGGTTTCTGAGTTTTGGGGCTCCCCGCTGGGAGGCCCCATAATGACCCTGCTGTCCCCTCGTGTCCTCCTTTGTCGTGTGTCCTGCTGCACCCCTCGTGTCCCCTGATGCCCACTCGTGTCCCTCTCGTGCCCCCTGCTGTCTCCTCGTGCCCCGCTCGTGTCCCCTCCTGTCCCCTCGTGTCCCTCTCGTGTCCCCTGCTGTCCCCTCGTGTCCCCCTCGTGTCCCCTGCTGTTCCCCTCGCGTCCCCCTCGTGTCCCGCTGGCCATCTTGGGCCGTCATAGGGCCTCTTGGGCTGTCTCCGGGCCATCTTGGAGGCCTCTTGGACGATTTTGGGGCGACCTCGGGAGCCTTCGGGGCCGTCTTGGGCCGACGGAACGCCCGCAGCGAATGCCAAAATCCTTAAACAGAAACCTTAGGAACATCACAGGTTTTGGCCTCTTCGGGCCCTCCTGGAGGACCTCTTGGAGGCCACTGGGGCCGTCCTGGAGGCCTCTGAGGGCCTCTTGGGCCGTCTCGGAGGCTGTCTTGGACCATCTTGGGCGGGCTTGGAGGCCATCTTGGACCATTTTGGAGGCCATCTTGGGCCAACGTGGCCATCTTGGAGGCCATCTTGAGCCGTCTTGGAGAATGTGTTGCGGACGTTGAGGTCGTTTCCGGTCCTGGAACAGCCTTCCGGGACCCCGGCGGGACGGGCTGAAGCCCCAGGGGGAGTTCTTTTGGAAAAAGAGCCAAATCCAAAACCGAAATAATCTAGCACGCCAGGCACCCCTGCGATGAATCGACAGGGGGCGGCGGATCCTAGTGGCCTTCAGCCCATCCCGCCACCATGCGCTCCCGCCCTCGCTCTCGCCCTCGCTCTCGCCCTCGTTCCCGCCCTCGTTCCCGCCCTCGTTCCCGCCTTCGTTCCCGCCTTCGTTCCCGCCCTCGTTCCCTTTTCCCATTCATATTATTACTTCACTATTACTACTACTCTTCCTAAGTATTACCGCTATCACCCTTACATTATTGATTTGACCACAATAATTTATTTCCCCAGGGAAAATCGGCTCCTGCCATATTTTCAGAAGGAGTGGGAACACCGAGGAGGGAGGACGCGGGAGGTGGTGGAGGAGAAGGAGGCTGAGGATGATGAGGTGGAGGCGGAATGGTAAACGCGGAGGAAGCGGGAAGGAGGGGGTGGAGGGTGGAGGGATAGGAGGAGGGCGTCCCTGCGCAATCGCGCGGGCCGCGCGGGGCGCGCCGCCGCAAGCCCCCGATGGTCGACCTCGCGGAGGCTCGGGGCCCGGCCTTGCGCGGCAGCGCGCCTCCTCCTCCTCCTCGTGGCGCTGGGTTCAGGCCAGCGGGGGGCGTCTCCTCGCGCGAACGGCGAACGTGTCCATATCCACGCCCTCGAGGTCTGGGCTCTGGGGCGCGATCCCGTGGGTAGGCGGTCGCGCGGATACGCTCCGCGCGGGGGGCATCCGCGAACAGAAGCGCCCCGTATGCACGGGATCGCGGCCCGCGGGCCAGGGCCCGCGAGGCCGTGGATCGGAGGGGAGCGGGTGAGGTCGCAGCGAAGCAGAGAGCTCCCCACCATGACATCGGTTTCGGTTTCGTGTCGTGCGTGCGGGCGAGGCGAAGCTGCGTAGGCGGGCGAAAGGAATGAATCCTCACTCGCTAGGGCGCCGCCGGGCCAAACGACCGCCCCCCCCAGGTTGACCAGCGGTAGCCAGGGGTGTCCCGCCGTGGTGTCCCGATGATGTCCCGTGGTGTCCCGCGGTGGCCCGTGGTATCCCGTGGCGCGGTGTCCCATGGTGGCCCGTGGTGTCCTGTGAGGTCGATCGTGAGATCGATATTGTGATCGATGGTGAGATCGATCATGAGATCGATAGTGATATCGATAATGGAAGGGATAGTGAAAGCGTTTGTGAGATCGATAGAGAGATGCATTCTCATATCGATACTGAGATCGATAGCGATATCGATCGAGCGATGTCGGTTGTGGGATCGATAGTGAGATCGATAATGATATCGATAGTGAGATCTATTGAGTGAAACGTCGGTTTCTCCGCCCGACCTCCTGCTTACCTGAAGGGTGGCCGTATAGGCACGGATATTTGTCCCACCAACGATCTTCCCTTATCCGAAGGAGAGGGGTTGGAAGGTTGCAGGCGATCTCTGTCCCCCCCTCCCCGATCCCCCCATTGATCGGTCCGCTCAGAGGGGAGCCCGAGGATAGCCCCCAATGGGGGCTATTGGGACGCACCCCCATCGAAGAGGGCGCTCCCCCATCGTACGTCCCCGAAAAGTCAGGGATCGGAGTCGCCATATCTCACGTTGGGAGGAAGGGAGGGCCGGAGGGCTCTCCGTCGCATCTCCCTCTCTCTCTCGCGCTCTCTCCCTCTCTCTATCGTGGGCTTGCGTATGCTCCCCGTCATGCCTATATATTCCCCCCCCTTGCGCATGCATCGCAATTCCGAAGAAAACGGTCAGGTCTGAGTCGCACTGTTCACTCACGCCTCAGGCCCCTGCCTTTGGGGAGCGATGTTGGGTGAACATTTCGCGTAGCGTATTGCCAACGCTGTGGAAGGCGTGTTGGAGATTATTTTCCTCTCCGTACCAAGGCACTATGCCATGTCCTGTTCTTTCCTGCGGTGCTCCTGCTGAGAACGCTGCTGCCCTGCCTCCCCCTTTCCACACCTTACATGCGGCGTCCTCTGTGGTGACCGCAGCATCAAACCCAGGGAGAGCCGGAGTCCACTCGGGGCTGCCCGTGCGTCTCCGAGGCTGGTCGGCATATGTGCTCTCGTGCTCGCCGCCCTCTCCAACTGCTGTGGCACGGGCGCCCGAGGGGCTCCGCACCCACACCCTGCACCCCCTTTCGCTGGAAGTTCGAGGATCGAGGCTTTCGGGGTCAAGGATCCAGGCTTTCGGGTGTTTCCTGGTATTCGGGCTTTTGGGGTATTCGGGCTTTCGGGCGTTTACGCCTGCATGGGCTCCCCCGTTGCCACGGCTGGATCCGCCTCGAGGTCCCAGCCAGAGCGCGCCCTTGGACAGACCCAATTTTTAGGAGGGCTCGGATGAGCCTAGGACGAAGATAAATCGTTCCAGAGCGTCCTGGAACGCTCTGTGAACGGCCGCGGCGCCCGATGCACCGTCAGCTATTCTCGATGTCGTCTCAGTCTGATGTTCTACCTTCTTCCCTGCTATCGTCCCGAGAATAGCGGGCTCCCTTTCTGCGTCTGCGTCTGGCTGCGGTCCCCGTGGCGGCGACACGGCGCGAGGTGGTGCTTCTGTTCTTCGCGACCTTCCTTGTCGCCGCCGGCGCGTTCTTCGCCACGGTGGGCTGCCTGCTGGCCTGCCCCGATCGAGATCGTCAGATGCCGCTTCTTCTCTCGGAGGCAGTCGGCTACATTTTTTGCTACTACCAGCCGAGAAGGGCCCTGTGGCATGAGGCCGTCGGCTACAGATCTGCAGTTAGTCCCGGTCCGGCAGGGTCTCTACGTTCCTTAGTACCAGCCGAGATGGGCCCTGTGACATGGGGCCGTCGTCTACAGATCTGCAGTCAGGACGATGAGATGAGGAGCAGTTCGGGTTCGGCAGGGGTTCAATGTTCCCTCATGGTAGCGCGATGACTGTGCACCGATCCTGGCCAGGCCCGCCCTGAGCCCTGAGCCCCTGATTTGCGTGCCTGGGCCCTGGGTTGGCGGACGGCGCTTTCACCGATCCTGCGCCCAGGATGGGCTTGGCCACGGTCGGTGCAGGTGCGCAGTTGGCGTCCTCCGATTTCTTGAAGAGGAAGAGGAGGGAGCCACCAACCGCCAAGATGTTGAGGCTTGTAAGTGGCTGTGCGCCGACAGGTCACGAGATCGGGGACTGAACCTCAGCTCTCTTCATCCCTCACTTATTCCCCAACCGACAGGCTGGGGTCGTTCGATTCTTAGAACAGACCTCCCGACCCGTCCACTCGGCATACCACGCCCGCCAAATCCGCAGGCTCCCGAGTATCCCCGAGAATCCTTCCTCGCGCCACTCTGCCTACCGCGGCCGCTAGATCCCCAGGTCCCCGGAGTGTCCCGCTTCGCGCCGACAAATCATAACATGACAGAGCGGTATTATAATATTGCAGAACATAGTACAGAACAACACGATAAGCTATGACAGAAGGGAGCAAGGCACCACACCACCTATCGTAACATATCCGAGCGTAACATACCAACTCATTGCATAACATATCGTAGCATAACACACCATGACAGAGCAGTGATGCCAAAGCACAGCATCACAGCACATAACATCCCGTACCATGACACAGTAATCATACCATAGTAACACATCGCATAAGTGAACATACCAGAACATACAATGTGTATGCCTCAGATAGCATGGCATATCATACCATATTACAACTCAGCATGACAAGGACTGACATGACAGGCCGGATCACCCACACACGCCATACCATATCATAACACACCATGGCATAGCAAATCACACCATCACATAACATGCCATGCCTTCCTACACCACACCCTAACATCTCATCGCTGCACATTTGACATGACATATCTCATCGTAGCACTGATGACACTTCATACTATGACATAACACAGCATACGATGTTACATATTTGGACACACACACACATCCTAAGACATGAGCTATGCCAGAATAGTTCATACAGCAGAGCATAGTACAACACCTCATACCACCAGATAGTAAAGCATACCGTGCCGTGGCGTGGCGTCCCATATCATAGCATTGCATACACTGTCATATCATATCACACCGTATCACCGTATCAACATACACACACTGCATACCAAAACACATCATGCCATGAAGAAGCGCGGCCCAACACATTGTAGCATCGCAACACAACATATATCATGACACCATAACATAACAACGCATAATCTCTCATATCATGCTAGAGCATAACATAAGATTGCATACCACAACCCTGTGTGAAATGACATCATGCAGCATGCAGGACACAGCATACCATAACACATTATGACACACATACATTGCACAGCATAGCATAGCGTAACATCCAGAACATACCGTTACACACATGTCCTTAACATTCCACCACATAGCACAGCGTCGCAGCATTCCATACTATGTCAAGTCATGCCATAACAAGATGACCTAGTGTATTGCAATACTATCAAAGGTGACGTGCGCGCCGGGGTCAGGCTGGCCACAGGAGCAAACAGGCGCAGCAACGCGCGATCGGGCGACGTATCTATCGTGACAGGCGTCACGGCGTCACGCCGGCCCGTCGAGAATAGAACAGTTGTAATAGAGCACAACGTACTATTACATTCTATCAGCAGCGTAATTCAGCGAATCGAGCACACCATAACCAGCATACCATAGCAGACTTGTTGTACTACTGCTACCCCTACGTTAACGATATATGTATAACGTGATTGGCGATAACCTCGTGTAGTATACTATAACAAATTGAGCATAGCCTAAACCGCATCATATAACATCGTGGGCACATACCAGATCAGATCATTTCATATCAGTTCACACAGTGAGAGGGGGCCATCAGCGAAAGTCTGTCCTACTCTCGCAGCCTGCCCCGCAACAAGCATGGGGCCTAACGGGGCATGCCTCGGTGCTATATAGATGACTTGCGTGTATTTTAGAGTCAGTGCGCTGCCTTTTCCTTTCGGCACACGTCGTTATAGTTGAACGAGGCCTCCTCAGTGGCTCTCAGATCGCAAATCGAGCAGATCATCGCCATCACCACGGGTCAGCGCTTGCGTTGTATAATCACCATTGTCCCTGTGTGACTTCCGTTGCGATCCAAGACGCTACGCCGCCATGCGTTGCGCGACATGTTGGCGGGCAGCAAAAGTTGCACAAATGCTGGCGCGCATATTATTGCGAGCCCTCCCTCCCTCTTGCAATTGTTACAGTTGCCATGGGCGATGACATTCCATATCGACCTCAGATCCTCACAGAGAGGGATGGGCGCTGCGGAGCTCGTGTCTTCACCATGGCTGACGCACCAAGGTCCTCCCGATTAAATGCCATTAAGATCCACATGGCCCACTTCATAGAGGACGACAACCAGCCAATGCGCGACCGCAATCACTAATTTGAAGGACACGGCCGATCGGCGTCCAACCACTGCGCTCACAACGAAGACGGTCGCCCACCAACATTACCCATTCACACAAACAAAACTGCATCCGTAAACGCGGGATTCCACCACGCAGCCGCCCCAAACCCACTATTATATTCAACGTTTGCCATGCTGCCACGAGGCCAAGTGGCGCGCCAGAGACAAGACGATGTCAAGGGCGAAGAGCTGGACAACAAGTTCGTCTACATGCCACTTTGGCTTTGACGTGAACACCTACCTGTCCCCATTCGGGGGGGATGAGCATATGCCGCGCGCCCGAGCCACATCCGTCCCGCCTGCCATCCCGACACCAGCTTGAAGGACCTTCAGTTGCTGCACCAGCGACCCCACGGCACACGACAACGCTGGGGACAGGTGCTCTACCACAACGGCCTCGCGAATCATTGGGCACTACGACCATGCGATGTTCCCTATTGTAGGCCGCTGCAAAGACGACGCGGCAGTCGGCCTGTCGCATAAGGGCAAGGGGCACGCGACAACGGTATTTAGAATCATGCCAACATATGAAAGAGCGCGTTCTGTGGGCGCTTGGAGGGGGGGCGGGGTTGGAACCAGCCCCCCCCCCCCAGATGAGGGGGGGGCTCAAACCCCCCCTCCCTCGGTCCTTCCCTACTCCTCCTCTTTCCCTCTCCTCGGGCCAGCGCCGGCGTCGGCGGCTGCTGGCGGTGGCGGCGGGAAGCGTCGATGAAGACGATGACTTCTTTTTCTGGGCGGGCGCCAGCGCATGCGGCGGCTGGCGGCGACGGCGGGCAGCGCCGACGAGGACGACGGCGAAGACGACGACGGCGACGACGATGACGAAAACCGACGACGACGGAGACGACGACGACGGCGACGACGACGACGATGACGACGACGAGGACGACGACGACGACGACGACCCCGACGACGACGACGACGACGACGAGGACGAAGACGACGAGGACGACGACGTCCACGCCGCCCACGCACACAGCAGTGTCTGCGGGCATTGGTCACGGTGGTGATGGTTGTGGTGGTGGTGGTGTGGTGTTCTCTTGTTGTGGTGGTGGTGGTTGTGGTGGTGGTGGTGGGGTGGTTTGTGGTGGTGGTGGTGGTTTGTGGTTATGGTGGTGCTGGTGGTGGCGGTGGTTGTGGTGGCAGGTTGTTGTGGTGGTGGAGGTGTTGGTTGTGGCAGTGGTGCTGGTGGCGGTGTGGTGGTTTGCGGCCGCGGCGGCGGCGGAGGTGGTGGTGTGGTGGTTTGTGGTGGTGGTGGTGGTGGTGGTGGTGTGGCGGTTTGGTGGTTTGTGGTGGTGGTGGGTGGTGGTGGTGGGTTGTGGTGGTGATAGCGGTGGTGGCGGTCGTGGCGGTGGCGGTGGTGGTGTGGTGGGCTGCTTTGGTGGTGGTAGTAGTGGTGGATTGTTGTTGTGGTGGTGGTGGTGGTGGTGTGTTGTGGTGGTGGTGGTGGCTGTGTTGGTAGTGGTGGTTGTTGTTTGTGGTGTTGGTGGTGGGTTATGATGGTGGTGGTGGTGCTGGTATTGGCGGTGGTGGTAGTGGTGGCGTGGTGGTTTGTCGTGGTGGTAGTGGTGGTGGGTTGTGGGTGGTGGTGGTGGCGGTGCTGGTTGTGGTGGTGGTGGTGGTGGCGTGGTGGTTTGTGGTGGTGGTGGTGTTGGGTTGTGGTGGTGGTGCGTTGTGCTGGTGGTGGTGGTGGTGGTGTGGTGGTTTGTGGTGGTGGTTGTGGTTGTGGTGGGTAGTGGTGGGTTGTGGTGGTGGTGGCGTTTCTGGTGGTGGTGGTGTGGTGGTTTGTGGTGGTGGTGGTGGGTTGTGGTGGTTGTGGTGGTGGTGGTGGGTGTGGCGGTGGTGGTGGTGGTGTGGGCTTGTGGCGGTGGTGGTGGTGGTGTGGCCGTTGGGTCTTCCCGTCACCGTGTCTTGGCTTTGGTTTGCTGTTCCAATGAATGCCTCATGGTGTCTCGTCAGAGGGGTCCCGAGGGCGTCTGAGGAGCAAGTGTGAGGGCTCCTGGGCGCCTCTTGAGCGTCTCTGGGGTTCCTGAGGGCCCCCGTTGGCTTTTGGGAAGCGAAGGTTCGATATGGCAATTCGTATTTTCCCGTGGCGGCTTCTGGGCTCTCTCTGGTTATCGTCGCTGCGGCTGCCGTTGGTGCTGCCAGCCGCCGCCAGCGCAGGCGCCAGAACCGGCACCGAGGATTCGAGAGAGAGGGGGGGGGTCACGGGAAGCCGGAAGAGAAAATATTGGGGGAGTTCGAATTTATTCTTCCTTTCCCGGTGGAGGGGGAGGGGTTTTGGACATCCCCCCCGGTTCGGGAGGAGGGGTGGTTAGGGAGGAGGGGAGACCCCCTGGCTTTGATCGACGGCGCCGAGAGTTGGGGGGGGGCCACCCCCGTTTCGAAACGCGCCGCCGAATGCTCCCAAGGCAAGCGCCCGTGAAAGGCGCTCTTTCCAACATGTCAATGCCATGGCGCAAGTTGACAAAAGACATTGCAGCAGCGCGGATACGATTCAAATGCGCCCACGGACTTCAGCAATGGTTGCATCGAGCGAGACAACACGGATGCTGTCCTACCAGACCCGCGGCCAGCGGATCACCAAGCGGCACGACTTCGCAAACACACACGCACACTTGACAACCGATTCATTCAGTGACCAACGGCAACGGCAATATCGGCAATGGTTCGGACTTGCCTTAGATTCCTTACTCGCAGAGTCACTGCGCAGCTCCTGGAGCAGTATCACTCCACCCACCGCGGGCCACGTTGACCATTGGCAGCACGCATCGACGCGCCGGGCCACCCACAGCCTTGGAGCAGTCCATCCACGCCGAAGTACACGCGACTCCCGACAACATTGTGAAATTGCCCAGCCTCTTGAAAGGCACAGCAAGACAGCCTCCCACCCCCCCTTCCCCCTTTCCCCCGCGCCGACGCAACCCGACATGCCGCCGACCCAGTTCGAGCAATCAACACCAATTCCAGCGAATCCACAATAGCCAAACACGATGTGGCCACTCGAACCCACGACCATCCCAATCATTTACCCCCAACACCTTGCAGCCCCAGTCATGCCACCGACGCGCGCGATCAGACCAACGATGGCTGCGCATGCTGCGCCCACGGACGACGCCCTCACTTACAAGACACCCGAAATTCACACATGCCTGAGCATTGACATAGGCGAGGACCACGTCTACTGCCGCGGCATGTAGATCTTACTGCGTGGACTACGCGAAGCATAACAGACAGAGCACGAGCACCAGACCATGACTCGGAGGCGCCGCGAGGGGCACATCCCCCCAACCACACGTGGCTGCATATTCCCATGCATTGGTTCCCGACCGCAGCGACGCAACCCGGGCCCCACACATCAACCTCGGCAGCCACCGCAACCCATGCAACCACCCAAGCTCACAATGCCCGCAACAGCACCGACGTCAGATGAAGACATCAAAACTTCTGGCACAACGACGACTGCGGCATCTCAGAGATATCACCGTTTACTCCCAAGTCCCTGCCACCTCGCTCACAGCATGACCTACAGTGCCCGCCAGGGTGGACAGCATGCGCCGACGCCGACAACGGATTTGAACGCGCAGTCTACCACAACGAGCGCGATAGCACGTGCACGTACCGATTCCCAACGACCGCCCCATCGACGAGCGGCACAGATGGTTCGACACGATCAACACCGATTGCGTCTCCACGGATGCTTACCCGCGTGTGCTCCTGCATCCATCGCTACGACCAGACCAGTACGGGGCTTCTTACATTTCAAGGAACCCGCAGCCAAACCTACATCGCGACACGTACCCAATCAATTGACGAGAGCATGCTACGAGCTACCACCACCACCACGACCGTGAAATGATTAAAGGACCAGACTGATACTCGGCGGCGCACTGGAAGGCATGCAGAACAGGTACACGGACGACCACGACTTCCGCATCAGCGTAGCACTAGCCAACCAGTACATACACGACGCGCTCAAACGACCCAGCGCAGACCCCGACGATATCTGGGCCACGTCGTTCACGCATGTAACGCAATGGTTCTACACAGTCTTGGGGGGCGAACGTTCAGATGATCCCCCGAGGAAAACAGCGGTACTGGACAATATCAGCTGCACTTACGAGCCGCCAGCGCCGCGCGCACCTGACAGATCAAGCAGCTCCTCTCGCCCAAACACAAATGACAGCATCATGGGCCCTCTGGCACCAGCAGTCCAGGGACAGTCCCACGCGGACAAGCCAGCTCCACCAGCAGAGGAGACGACGCACCAACATTCCAAACCGCCCTGCAGACAATATCCCATAGTATGAATTGCCACCGCCAAAGCTCAAGACAGCTGTCGTCCGCTCGTTGTCACGTATTTCTGCGGCCAAATCAGGGGAGCGGGCAGACATTCCACCGATGCAACGTTCGCTACAGACGTAAGCAACCACTGCGACCTACTTACCACCCGTGACCCACCGCCCATGGAAAATGGCCAAACGGGATCGGCCCAAGTACTTACCGACGACCACCTACTACAGCACAACGCCAAGCACTACGACGAGCCAAACTAAACATACTACCTCAACAGGGTACGAGAACACCAGCATCAGCACACGCAGTGCTTTATTTAAGGACAGAGGGATACTGACGACGAACGCTTATGTGCACCACGCAAAGCACCACCAACCGCAACGCCAAAGTACCTGGCCATACCACTGCACAGTTCGCCTCATGCCCTTCATGAGAGCCCCGTGGGGCACACCTAGTGGAACAACCACAATAACTGCAGGGCCACAGGAAGCATGCCTACTGAGCTCGACGTCGCTTCCCTCGCCAATACTTGCATCTCACCTTACCTGGGCGGGGAGGCATGCGTGTGCGCGTATGTGGGTGCGTGCGCGTGGGGGAGCTTAGAGGAGGGGGGCCGTACTACTGGCATCATAGCTTGCATCTCCACTGCACCAGTCTCCGCGCATGCCCCCCCCCCGCGCCATGGGGGCCCAACGCTGCGTGTTATTTGACCCCGCGCCGTCGCGCGCAACGCGCCGCCATCAAGTATTTGTCTACGGTTGCTTTGGTTTTAGCGCGCTGTCTACAGCCAGGTCCCTTTGTACCCTGAGGTCATAGGTGTGCCCCCACAGGCCGAGCAGATTGCAGTCTTTACTTTACCATCTGTACGTACGGCGCGATGTTAACCAACATAGCCTACGCCTATGTTGGCCCTTCTCGCATCTTTTTGCCAATCGTTTTTCTTATGCGAGGTGGCATAGTGTGTGGTACTCACCAGCGAGTGTTGCTTTTGCCACTGCCGATTCCTCCACTTCGCACCCGTGCACTTATTTTGCTCGCTGTGCGTGTATTTTGAGCGCCTGCTCCGATTACGTGTCATGCAGCAGCAGGAGCTTGAAAGTGGGACCACATGGTTGTATTGGAGGGCGCGGGAAGGTGTGGGTGGGGAGGCAGACACCACGAACAGACTTGTCTATCTATCCCAGAGCCCGGCTATTTACTTGCGTCAAATACGTGACGCTACAGTGGTCACGCGGGGGGAGGTCCTAGGGCTCCCCGCTGCCTTCACTTGCCCTTTCGAATGCGTTGCCTTTATCCCGCCCGTAAGCTCGCATTCGTTTCCAACCTATTTGAGGTTACCAGTGGTGTTCCCTAAGGGTCGAGCATGCTACATTCCTGCCTTACTCCCGATTCCTAGTCCATATCACCATTCTCTATAATTGTTTCAGCACCCGCATGAAGCATCAACCTGCCTTGCTAGGGGACTGGGGGATCAGTTGATGGGTGGGATGCGGTCTACGTGGGATCCAGTGCGCAACCCGAGATGTAACAGCAACCCTCCCACGGGCCTCTGTCCAGGAGTATTCCTCGTATCCCGAGGTTCTCCTGTCACCCGTGGTTGCGTGGCGGCGCCACTCCCGCATTCATCCTACCGCAGCCATCGATAAACGTTTACCCTGGCCAGCATTTTTTATCAGCCAATCACACATCGTGCATTTCCTACAGTGTAGCATCCAGCCCCACGATCTTCTGTAATCTTAGCCGGGATAGGTCTTTAAAGCCACCCCGAGCAGTGGCATCGAATTGTACAACCGGTGACATTATTAAGGGATTTGGGTCCCACCGATAATGGGCAATGGTTATTTCTGCGCGGCGTCCGCCGCACAACAACGACGACGACGACGGCGAGATGAAGCAGGAGATTGTGAGCAACGCCTTCGGCGAATAATGTGCCGATCTGCAATGTCATCCTTCTACACGTGCTCAACATTCCTCTATCCTTCAGGGTAGCCCAGGGGCATTAGTCCCTGTGGTAGAGAACTCCCGCAATTTTCCAGCCCGCCCAACATTAGAGGGAAACAAGTGCCGCCGCGACGACGACGATGACGACTACGATTGCGATTACGACTGCAATGACGACCACGATTACGACTACAATCACGACTACAAGCACGATTTCAACCACGACAACAATCACGACGACAACCACAACCGCTTATTCGCATTGAAATCCCCATGAGGAGATGCCCACACATCTTCTCGCGTGTAGAGTAGGCCACAATGGATAATTTCCTGGGAGGAGGAATCCCCAACATTATCCAGTCCGCCCAACAATGGAGGGAAAGGATGACGACGACGACGATGACGACGACGCCGACGCCGACGCCGCCGACGACGACGACGAGGACGACGACGACGACGATTACCTCGACGACGACGACGACGCCGACGACGACGACGCCGCCGCCGACGACGACGACGATGACGACGACGACGACTACGATGACGACCACGAGTGGGAGCAGGAGGAGGAGGAGCAGGATGAGGAGGAAGATGAGGACGAGGAGGGAGAGACAGAGGAGCAGGAGGAGGAGGATGAAGAGGAGAAGGAGGAGGGGCTAGCTTGTTCCCCGCCTAGAGAAACAGAGTGGGGACCCACAACTAAAGACATTATGCGGTTAAGTCTGCATATTGCGCCAACCTGTTTTGTCTTTTCAAGGCTGCCCCTACACCAGCCCGATAGACCAACCGACGGGAGGTTATCTGAGGTTGGGTCGGTGGTGGGGGAATGGAGGACTCGCGCGCTCCAGTGCTGCACTTTATCGCAGGCGCACCTGCACAGACAAGATCAGCCGAACATATCACATGATACCGGAGAAAAATACCCAATCATAAGCGATTAGGCGATTGGGCTATAGGTCTGTAAGGCTATAGGGTTATGAGGCTATGGGGCTATAGGCCTATAGGCCTATAGGGCTATAGGGCCATAGGGATATAGGGCTATATACCTATATGGTTATAGGGCTATAAGGCTATGGGACTATAGGGCTGTAGGGCGATAGGGTGATAGGGCTATGAGGCTATAGGGCTATAGCCCTAGAGGGCTGTAGGGCTACAGGGCTACAGGGCTACAGGGCTACAGGGCTATAGGGCTATAAGGCTATGAGGCTATAGGGTTATAGGGCTACAGGGCTATTGGACTATGACTAAAAGGCTATGTGGCTATAGGGCTATAGGGCTATAGGAATGTAGGGCTATAGGGCTATAGGGCTATAAGGCTACGGGGCTATAGGGCTATAGGGCTACCAGGCACCCGGGCACCCGGGCGACCGGGCACCCGGGCGTGCCGCCCCATACTTCACGTAACCATATGAGTCCGCTAGGACCCCTACAGAGGGAAGCTCTGATTGGGGAACTGCAGCGCGCGAGTGCCAATGACAGCTACTCAGGCAAGCCTGCAGTGATAGAGCCAGCATGCAACAGACAGTTGGCAGCATATGATGTACTGCACGTGCTCAGCTTTCGTTTATAGTTTAATGTAGCCACCCTGTACTGCAGCGCCAGCCTGCGAGAAGCATTCAACCAGTCACCCTCTTTTCACGGTGCTGACGGCGGCGATGGTATGTTAGAGGATGGCAGGAGGAGGAGAAGGAGAGGGAGGAGGACCAGTGTAGTGCACACCGAATATTCAGCAACGATGTTGCAAGAACCCTTCCTCCAAGATCCCTATCCATAGGCCCCTACAAGGTGTAATGGCCCCGTTGGAGGACACCCGTGCGAACATGTTGCAGCGTGCCAGAACACCACTCTCAGGACTTCGACGCCACGAGTTAAGCTGACCGTTATGTTTCTTGTTATTACTTCAATATGTTACTAGGCCTGCCTGCGCCGACATCGCTCGCCTTGCGGCACTCTCGCCCAGCTCAGATGTCCAGCCCAGTCACGCTATGGCCTCCTGCGCATCTACTTCTCATTTACTGTGCCGATGGCGGTGGTGGGATTTGGGGTTGTTCACAGATGTTGGGCTGGGAGGGTTACCGCGCGACGTCGGCCATTTTTTACCGTATCTGCCTACTTGCCCATGCAATGGACAACATAGCTGAGCAACAAGTAGGAGCGTGTTTCGTTTTGCTTGGGGCATAACGGGCATTATAGCCCCCGGCCCTCCCCCCAATAACGTAACTCCTTTCCCCCCCCAGTGCGCTCCGGGCACTGCCGCCGTGCGCATCCGGATCTCCATCGGCGCCCGCATAGAAGTCCGCATAGGAGCCTGGTCCGCATTGGGAATACAATGGGGATCCGCATAGGGAGGCGGAGGAGGAGGAGGAGGTGGAGGTGGAGGTGGCGGAGGAGGGAGGAGGGAAGAACGTCGCATTCTTTTATCAGCACTTCTCTGGCGTGGCGTTTAGCTGTCCGCAGCTTCTCACCTACATGCTCGTTCTACCTGTCCTGAGCACGCAGGCGCTGTGGTGTACACCGGCGCTGCGTGCACGCGGATGCAGTGGTATAGACAGGCGCTGTGGTGTGCACAGGCGCTGCGGTGCACGCAAGCATTGTGGTGTACACAGGCGCTGTGGGAAGGTCGCCACCTACATGCTGCTCGCGTCGTCGTCGTCGCTCGTCGCTCATCGTCGTCGTTCGCGTGGGCGCGGCTGTGGTGCTGGAGGCACACGGCGGGGAGAAAGCGTTTCATCATACCCCCTCCCGCCTCGTATGACGCCCATTATCACCAAAAATAAAGAAACGCGTTCCAGGCAGCTACTCCTGCCTGGTCATAATTGCACGTGTATATCGCCTCCTTCTCTACGGCGCTCTTCTTCCGTTCGTTCATGTTCTTATGCCCACGGCTTTATACGTATCTTGTATTCTATGTTCTTTTCCCACCGACTGCCTGCTTAACTTAATTACCCCGCGTCCACACGGGTAACGAATATTACATTAATTATTATGCAGTCCTTGCGCCCGCACAGGCAGCAATCTTAAAGTGTTACTACACGCCTCAGTCGGCGAATCCATACATTCTCGGGGATCGCAGCAGATGTGGCCGTGATGTCCGCCCATCAAAGGATGATGATGATGATGATGATGATGATGATGATGCTGATGATGATGATGATGATGCTGATGCTGCTGATGATGATGCTGATGATGCTGATGATGATGATGATGATGGTGATGATGATGATGCTGCTGCTGATGATGATGATGATGATGATGCTGATGATGATGATGATGATGCTGATGATGATGATGATGATGATGTTGATGATGATGATGATGATGATGATGATGATGATGATGATGCTGATGCTGATGCTGATGCTGATGCTGATGATGATGATGATGATGATGATGATGATGATGATGATGATGATGATGATGATGATGATGATGATGATGATGATGATGATGATGATGATGATGATGATGATGATGATGATGATGATGATGATGATGAGGAGGAGGAGGAGGAGGAGGAGGAGGAGGAGGAGGAGGAGGAACATGTGCAGGCGCAGGAGCAGGAGCAGGAGCAGGCACAGGAGGAGGACGAGGCGGAAGGGTGGCTGGGAGTAGAGGAGGATCAGCCGAGCTGCAAGGGGAGGACGAGGAAGAGGAAGAGGAGGACGAGGAAGAGGCGGAGGGGTGGCAGGCCGCAGCGCCCATCTGGAGCACAACGCACGCCCCAGGATCAGGGGGCATACGGGCCGCACGAGAACCTACAGCGGGTTACAGGCGCCTCTCCTGCCTGTGGACCTCCAGGCCTGCCCCTGGCCGCGCCCCGTGGAGAGGCGGACCTGCGCCTCGGGTCGCCCATCGCGCCGCGCAAGGACGAGGTCGTCGAGGCGCGGCGGGCGCCCAGCCCGCGCCCCGCGCACGCGGGAGGCTGCTCGGAGGGGTCGCGACGTCCCCGCGCCGTGGAGAGGGAGGAAGACGGCGGAAGGCGTTGAGAACCCTTCTCAGCCTTCGTGGGTGCCTTTGCTTGGCCGCGGGGCCGCCAGAGAAAGTCGCTCGGGACGAAACTCCGGACCTCTGCCGAGGAGGAGTCAACATGTATTCAGGCGCGTAGATCAGCGACGGGTCCCGTTCCCATTCAAAGTTGGCGCGCTCCGTCGCCGAGTCGTTCAGCACTGGCTTCCTGCTTCGAGGGGTTCCTTACCTTCTGGGAAGGGGTCTAAACCTTTGCGGTGCCACGTCGCGAAAAAGGCACGGCGTCGGATGTCTGGGTGGGCCAGGGGCGATGGGCTCTGGAGGACGTCATCTGGCCACCTCAGCGGATCGGGAGGGAAGTGGGGAGAGGGGGGGAAGAGAAGGATAGGCAAGCCAGACACGCTCGCGCCATATCTGACAACTTGGCCCTCCCACCCGTCCCCTGCGCTGATGTTTCTCTATCCGCCAACTGGTGTCATTGTGGACCTGGATCCCCCACAAAGGAAACATCGTGTTATGCGCAATCTGAGTGAAAAAGGGAGTTGTGCACATTGGAGAAGGAGATGGCGGATGATCAGGAGGATGAGCAGAGGAGAAGGAGGATGAGGAAGGATGAGGACGATGAGGAACAGCATCAGCAGGAGCAGCAGGAGCAGGAGGAGGAGCAGCAGGTGAGGGGGGAGGATAGGAAGGGGGCGACAACGACGAGGAAGCACTCGGATCTAGAACTGTGTCCCGCGCCTGTGGGGTGAGAGCGAAATCCTGAACGATGGGAGCAAAGCGCCGATCCTAAGATGAGGCCCGCGTTGCATCGGGAATACAAGTTGAAGCTCGGACAACGTTCCGATTGAAACGACAATATGGTAAACCAATGTCTGCAATCGTGTGTGGACGCAGTCGGATGAGAGGAGAGTAGTTCTTATATTCAGTATTTGTTAACTGAGGGAAGGGGAGGATTGGAGGATGGGTGAGGAGAGGATCGGGGGTGCGGTTCTGCAGGTCTGCAAAGGCTCTCGCATGCCCAGGAGAAAACACATTCCAAAAGCTCGATCTTGGATCCTCGATCATCGATCCTCCTCTTCCCCCTCCGCTCTCCACTTTGGGGACATCAATCATACACCTCGTCGATCTTTTCCAGGCCCATTCTGGGCCCAGGAAGGATCGGCCTTGGAAGGATCGGTGAGGTGTTCAGTTGATGTCCTCCCGATCCTTGGGGGCTTGCGGATCTGTGATTGGAGCATTTGATGGCCCAGTTCGGGCCTCCTGGGGCGCTCTCATCAACACGGCTGGATCTGCGTCGATATCATGACCTCAAAAAGCCCCATGACAGGTCCAGTGTCTGATTCTCGGGGAGGAGGAGGAGAAAGACGAAGAGGAGGATACAGAGGGGGAAGAGGAGGAGGAGGAGGAGGAGGAGGAGGAGGAGGAGGAGTTGGAGAAGGAGGACCCGATCGGATCGGCATCCCGCGAAAGAGCTGTCAAGCAGCTGTTGCCGGGGGCGTGACATGGCAATCGTGCCACGGCAGGCTTGATACCCGCATATGCGGGTCATCATATTTAGCATGTCATCTGTGGAAGACGAACGCTGGCTGAAACGAGGGCCTCTGAAGCCCCATCCAACAACCACCCAACCTATCATGGTTGACCTCTCCTCATCCTCCACATCCATCCCTGAGAGCGCACCGTGGCGCAGGCGCGCCTGATTGGTGAAGTAGCACGGGTCGATATGCGGGCGGTGGGAGGGAGAGGCAAGCACGAAACAAGACATAATATATTGCACCCTCTATCTCCCTCGTGCAATGAATCAAGCACCTCATGCACACGTCATTGTGCTACACAAACAAGGCAACATTAACGAACGCAATCAGCCCTCGTCGGAGCACACACACTAGTGCTACACAACAAGACCAACCGAACGTATATGGACGTTGCGTAGTACGCGATCACACCCACCATATATAATCCCCCACCTGCCTCCCCCGCCATGAGTACTCACTGAGAACGGGCTTGGACACAATGGGGCAACCGGAAAGGGAACCATGGTTATGTGTGTCGCCGCCATGCACCACCTATGCAAGTCTGCCTGGACATAGTATCTCTCTAGACTGGATGTTGTATGCTATCCTCCACCGAAAAGGTGAAGAGCCGTAATAGAAGTGCGTCTAGCCTCGCCTTCTCGAGCTCTTCTTCGTCTCAATGTTTCAGCACGGTTTGCCGCGATTCTGTTAAGCACCGATTGCGAAAGAGGAGGAGGGGGAGGAGGAGGTACAAAGGAGGGCGACACAACAGCATCTTCCTTTGAGTAGGAGGCACAGGGTGCGCCTCGACAGCTGGCACGATGGCAATCGAACGATAATTCTCGATGTCTGTGAATCTTGGATCTAGAGCCTTCCTGATGCGAGAGATCGCTGACTCCACGCTCTTGGTCGACTTACCTAGAGCGAAAGCTGGACCCATCTTAGGAGCATATGGAGAAACGGAAATGGAGCCTACGAAGTAACGAAACGACTCCCCAGTCTCGGCCTGGTCGGCATCTTGCACGCAACATTCCACTGATGGAAGGACGGCATCCAGGAGCGCCTGACCTAGGACTGCGCGTTGCTTCTGTGTAAACTTTCTTAGGAGCAGTTCGGAAGCGATTATTGACAGGGTCTCAACCAAGCAGCGTCTTACGAGCTCTGGGCCCGTGGCTACACTTGCCTCCTCCAGGAGAGTCTCGCAACATGTCGTGCAGCGTGTCTAGACGCACAGCAAGGATCCCTGTGGGTGCTCTACCTGCTTCCTGACCGAATTCACACTGATCAAACTTTGTATATGACGCACACGGGGCACTAGCAAGGGCTTTCACGGGTTGAAAGCTCCACGGGGGAATTGCGCGAGGTTCCCAGGTGGGGGAAGCAGGATGCTCTCCCCATCCACAACTTCCTACCTCAGCACAAACAGCAAGCAATTCGATATGCGACCTGAAAAGGACATTTGCAATCTGCACTTGCAAACGCTGCCTAGGAGTAAGAGCCTTTATCCCCCAAGGTGCTGCCCAAACACGCAAGGGAGGGGGGGGGGGGGCATCCTTCCACCGCGCTGCCGAACAAGTTTTCGCATGCCCCCCCCCCTCCCACGGCTGCCGCGCGGCCTGCCCTGATGTGCTCATTCCGAATGCTTACAGTTACTGGCTTGCTGAGGTCTCCTGCGCCCTGATCGGTAAGGATATCGATTGACAAAGCACGCAACTCAACATTAGGTACAATAGTTTCAAGTATTATCTCAACAGCTGCCTGGACATCGCTCTGGCGCCGTTGGCCACATAATATATTAGCAATGAAAACAGTCTTGCGCTTCATTCTGCGAGGGGTGGGGTCGGCACGGGTTCGGGCATAGGCCTCGCGCTCAAAGGGCCAGTCCAGAAACAAGCCTCGACCCGATCCTGGGGCTGCCTGGCCTCCCTCAAACTGCCGAAGCCACTGCCTAGACCAACCTGTTACATGTTGGAGAGTGTTCTGTATATAACTGCGCCTGCTCGCGTGTGTGCATATCCTGCACCATCCGCGCTGCAGGATCAATGGGGCTAGGAATCACTCGCGACAGTACCTCAGCATGTGAGGTAGAGTATCCCTTGCGCCGTGCCTGCTGATTGGCCTGGTGTTCCTAAAGTGCCAACCGTTTTTGCTCGTCTACTGGCAGCGCAGGCACGCGCATCAAATAAACAACCAAACAGGATGGCCTCCACGAAGTGATATGGCGGAGGAGGAGGGATCTCGACGAGAAGGAGCGGCGGCAAGCGGCGCATGTCGGTCCAGACACATGCCGACGAGCCAGCCCTGTGACAGTGACGCGTAGAGAGTGCACGTGCGCATCAAGAGAAGCCACAGCCGAAGCCTGAAACTCGCAAAAAGGGCATCTCATTTCCGGCACCTGTGGGTCGTCCTTAACATCCAGCGCAGGCGGAAGACCTTTTCTTTGCATGCCCTGCAGAAGCCTTTGCTGCCATCGAGCTCCATCCAGATCTCTTCGAGCCTTCTCAACGCACGATTTGAGCGCCTCCGCAAGGATGCGCTTCCAATCCTGGGACGATAGCTTCACCTTGTTGACCCACTTCTGTGAGCCGGAGGCTGGTGTAGGGAAGGTTCCTAAAGTATGGTGGCCGGAGCGCAGCCCAAGCAACTCCTCTTGAACATGATGTACCGGGACTTTCTGTTAGTACCCTCCGCCTGTTTGCATTCAGAGTGTAGCAGGGCAAGTAGAGGACCTGGGGCCGCATGCAACACCTGCCCAAACAAACGCAACCGGTTCGCCCGAAGTAATGTAGTGATAGTAGGCCGCGCTGCCAGAGCCAGAACGTCATCATTCGTACGTCCGTGAGCTTCAAATCTAGGTAGACGTAATGCATTCCTGTAACGTTTAGCATAACACGCCCTCAACGTAACAACCTCATTTCCAAATAAATCGCACCACGTACCTGAACCATGTTGGGCCGAGTTGAGCACGCGCGAATCCGTGATCACAAGCTTGGGCAGGAATGTGTTACTATATGCACGCCTTAAAGCTTTGTCCAACGGCGTCAACCAAACTCGCGCCTCCGCCTCTCTGTGTACAAGCTCAAGGTCTAGGAGTGCCCTGTCCGTGAGTACTGCCCCAAGATGCACAGACCTGCGAACACCATGTACGTGCGTGCCACCACGCATGAGCATGCGCGCAGGTAAGCGCGCCTCAAGCGCGCGAAACACATGACGCTGACATGTCGCAGAACCAGGTCCGTGCTCGTGACGCACGATCTCTGTCTTTTTCACCTTGAGGTGGAAAACCAAGCCTGCTGGAGCACAATTATTCAGCACAATCCTTCACGAACCTTCGAGGTAGCTTTCGAAAACATCCATGGATACCAGGACCGCAAACATATAGTCATCAGCGTATACTTGACCAAGGGAAGAAGCCTTACGCCCATCAGTATCAGCCTCGAAGATATTTGCGCCTGGCGCGTCCAAGGTGAGCGACATGTCAAGCGCCTCCAGCCCCCTAGCTGCACCATTCATGACCTCGGCGATGATGATCAGAAGCAGAGCATATCCGAATGGGGCCACAGGACGCGCCCCGCGAAAAGTAACCGCAATCCGAGTGGCCCCAGGGAACAAAAAACAACTCATCCTGAAAGCCTCCTCGACCATGGTCTTGAAACCATCGTAGAGGTCATGTCGATGCAAGCACGGCAGTTCTTGAAGTCGCAGTGCCAGCAAGGGTAAGTATGATTCCGGACGGCCAGCGACAGACAGCAAGGCCTTCAAATATTCAGGCGTGTGATTTTCCTGAGCACGAGCTCCCTGATCGCAAAATAGGGCGCGCTCATGGCATCTGCCAAAAACATTGCGAGACAGAGCCGCGCCTTCATGCCACATGTTCTGAGCGCTCTAGTCGCGAGCAAAGCCAACTGATTGCCTCTATCTGGGGCCCAAGCGCATTGATGTGTTCCTAATGTTTGTTGCATTGCTGGTATGAGCTTGCGTCGAAGGCATGCATGCTAGTTCTTGCCTACGTGCGATGCTATTATAATTGCTCTCGACCCCGACGTAGTATAATCATTACCCTTAGCTTCAGGTATTCTTGGCGAGTCCCCCCCTTCCAAAGCAACGGTTCAGATATGAGTAAACCCGACATGACAACCAATGGATATTATGTTTTTGCCAGCGAATTTGCACATGCACATGTGGACATGCCATGCAGACCGTCGGAACCTCCAGCACTATTCTTAGCGTGTCTCCATTCACTGTGGAAGTTCTGGAGAGACGGGATGTCATGTATGTGTCCTGCGCAGAAAATGCTCCAGCCATAGCTCCGTGGCCTGCTGGACTGTCGAAACGAGCTCGCCTCCTGGACCTTCGATTGCCGGTAATACTTTAGCCTGGCGATGTTGTTTGCCCGCTGCGCCAGGCCTGCGTAGAGCAGAAAACGCATCGCCGAACTCACGATCAGACCACAAGTCGCCGATCGAGTCAGCCAATTCATTAAGAGACCGATCGACATCTCGACGCGAATGATAACGAGCAGCCTGGTTGAGCGGCTGGAGAAGGATAAGCTTATAAGCTTGAACACGATGGGATAGTAGACGATATGGTAGAGCCAAGCCCGACCAGCATCTAAAACCGGTGTATGTAACCGCCGGCCTAGGAATATCGCCGAGGCTCCTGAACAAATTAAAACCCTCGTGCAAGCATTAGAGAACCTCTCTTCGTCACGCATGAAGTTGTCGGCCAATGGGGGCTGTAACGCCTCCTTTGCCAACTGTCCAGCTCGGCCAGCATTCGCTGGCAAACTGTGATTGGTCTTCTGCTGTAAAACACTTCGCCTGTCTGCGCTAAGACATGCCGAGCACGAAAGAGGACTGCCTGCCACAATTTAGCGACTGACTTCCTGACCTGCCGAAGCCATCTACGATGCGATCGAAACGAGGACAAATATGCTAAAGTAACCTCCTACAAACCTGCTTCGTTATGCTGCACATCATGATTCACGAAGCACTCCTCCATACCCTAACGTACATGATGCGTGGCGAGCGTGCAGTGTTTCGTCGGTGGCACTGACCAATCTGGAACAGGACGTTTCAGCATGTGTAAGCTGAAAGCCTGCAAGCACTCTGGATCCTGGATCTTGCGCCTGTCCAGCAGCGGCTTCGCAGAAATCGCACTCTGACTAGCACGCACTGTGGGCGCAGGCATATTGACATTCAAGTGGGCGAGGTAGTGATCAGGCTGTGAGACAGTTAGCTCCACGTCCTTATTTACTTTTGACCCCGAGGAGTATGGTAGACACGAATTAGGGACCCCGATGTAGTCAATACGTTGCGTAGGGGAACAGCCGCCATGAGGTGCCCAAGTTTCGTGCTCAGCCGAAGGCCCAAGGAAGGTACATGGCAAGCACAGGTCCAGCTCCCTAAGCATTCGATCCAGACACGCTCCACAGAAAGACTCCGCCTCAGCCCCGACATTGCCAATAGAACCAAAGACCGTAGAGCCCACGGTAGTGTCGGCGCCCACGAGCAAGAACAAATAGTCGACCTGACGAGCCGCTCTTCTCAAGGCAGCAGTAGTTGCTTTCCACCACGCCTGTATGTCATTTTCATTATGCCCTGGACGAGGTGCGTGAGCCACGCAAAAAGTGACGTATAATGAAGCAAGAGCAAGGTTGACGACCAGCAAAGTAGGGGTAACAGCAGCCACTTGAAAATTGTTCCTGGATATTCTATCATCCTTCCTGCCGTGGCTCCCACTTTCGTGGCGTGGGCCATGCACTACAAGGAACGAGCCGACATGACACCATCCTGGGTTGGGCATACGTGTCTCTGCTGTGCCGACAACAGTATAATCGTGATGACCAAATTGCTCAGCTAGAAACCTGGGGCGTCCGGCTCGATATGCCCCAACAAGCCTGGGACCTTGCCTGTGCTTTTTGTTGCCAAGTCGCTTGCCGAGACACTTGATCTTAGGTTGCGATAAGGTATGCACGTTAGCGAAAGCTAGTATAATCTCTAGCCGGGCAGAAGCATCTTGCCCTTGTCGACTCTCAGGCGTGAACAAATTTGGAACATGTCCAACACAAGTGTGTGTTGGCGGAGACTCTGCAGGAAAGCGTGGGTCGGCAATGATCAACTCGCCGCCCCTTATCCCTGGATACTGACTTCGCCCACTCATCGGCAAGACATTTAAGTCATCCATGCCTGCATTGCTGGAAATGAGTATTGTAGGACATGGGGCCATGGACGTGCCACTGTATTTCTTATGATACCCATGCCTGCAAGTGCTGCAAGTGTGGCTACGTACTCATTAACCGGATGCTGTGCATGCGCATGAACATGACTAATTACAGCTTGGTGCCTACGAATGAGCACGTGAATTGAAGAACGCAAGCGTGATGACAACCTTGCTAATGGCGGTATGTCCCACAATCCCTGCGTTGCAGTCATGACCACAACGTTATCAATATAAGATGGTAGTGCACGTCCGAGAATGGAGCCTTGAGCGCCCACGACATTGCCCACAACAGAGCCAGCGTCTCCGACATCAAGGTTAGTTGAGAGGGCGAGACGCAGATGCCATCTCTTAAACATGCTCCAGCACGATCGACAAAATAATGAAACTGTCCATCCCCAGTAACGATGAGGACGCAGAAGGCCCACGGAGCTTTCACCTCGGAGGGAGTCGAACCGCCGCTTCCATCGGTAAATACCTCGATGCGAAGGATATCCGACAGGTCGCCACCCCAATCAGAAAGAGATCAGAAGAAGTCCCTGGAGCAGCTCAATATACATCTCGTATCCTTTCGCCAATCCGTATTGAGTACCTCATCCCATGGACGGATAAGAGAACACAGCAATGTTAGGATTGTCAACATATCCTGACTTGACCCCATTGAAGCTGAGACTGGTTTGCATGATCGGAGGAGTCGATACTGATCATGTCAGGACTAGATGCTACCCCGGCGGCTCGTAGCCTTCCCGCAGCACCAAGTCGTTTATGTAGTCCACACTTGCAGGGGAAGCCGCCGCTACCGCCTCCTCCGCTGCGTTTCCTGCCGCCGTAGAGCCTTGTGTTGGCCCTCCGCAGCCAGGGGATGGGCTGCGTGTCGGTCGGCGACTCCGTATGTCTGGATTTTGATCTTGTGATCTGTGAGCTCCTCCTTCGGCGTCGCCACTGGATGGTGACGAGCCACTCGAGGTGGGGCTGGAGCCGCGTGGGGTGGTGCAGCGGCCTCGCTCTCTGCCGCCCTCGCCCTTTCCGCAACCTCGGCATGTGGAACACCTCCTCGAAGAGCAGACATCAGCGCCTCGTGCTTGTTGTTGAGTGTATCCGTTGAGCACCGATAGCATTGACACTCGCATCTATGTGAGACTGGTATGCCGACAAAGACGTCGCAAGCTGTGCCAGCTGTCGCTGCATGATGGCCATGTCCGACAGTTGCTGTTGCTGAGGTGCTTCTGTCATCTGCTGAGAAGGCGGAGGTCCCACCCGTCATGTAGCCATGAGGGTCGAAGGAGCAGTGTGCTCGCCAGGTGGCGTAGTTGTCCTTGTTATATCTGCCTCCATGTTTTGTGGACTGGTACGTCATTCGTTCATCGCCTCGTGATGTCTTTGTACGCACTCCACATCAAGGTCTCGTTTGTCCTGAAGTTCGCTCAAGTGCTGTCTCTCACGTAGTATTTAGTTGTCGATGTCCTGCAGTCTCGACTCCGAACGCTGCAGAGCAGATTCTTGTCTGGAGAGCTGGTCCTTGAGAGGGCGACAGGGATGAATAGCATTCAGCACAATTGAGTACCAAGACCGTTCCTCGTATGCCATCTCGCCTGACTTTTCTGAGCCTGATCGTGCCAGCCGATCCTGTCAGCTGCAGCAGAGACTCTGTAATGAACACACTTTGGCCGTCGAAGTAGGTTCCAGCTCACCAGTGAAGTGTTGATGTAATCGCGCTTCCGAAGGAAGAGCAGGAATGATGCTCAACGGTCTCTGATCTTCGTTTCTTGATCCATCCTCCTCCTCGTCGGCAAAGGAAAATGAAGGCGACCTCGTACGCTGTTGACGCTTTGCTGTAGCCGGCCTCTCTTCTGGCTCTGTCGATGGTAGCGTAGGATCCGTTCCCTTGCCTGGCCTTGTCCTCTCTCGTCCGCGCGGGCCCTTGCATTGCGGACGCACCGGATTGTTTTTGACCCACGGTTGTTTTTCGAAAGTATCCGCAACAGGTGCTGAACCATATTCGGTCCGTGGGACCCCGCAGTTTTTGCAAGCGTATTTTTCCAGGAAATTGGAAGTAGCACACGCTGCACAAAACCCAGGACTTGAAGGACATTGAATGATGCTGATTGAGTAGCCGTGTTGCCTCGATGACCGAAGCTTCAGACAATCTGGCAATGATACGAGCCTGAGCTTGCGCTTCCCGCTGACGCCGATGCCAGGCAGGATGAGTCTTCTGCCGCCGAAGTCCAGGAATCTCGGCAGGCGCGGTCAGCCACTCGAAGCGGCCAACACGCTGGCACCGAACACTGGTACAGTATGTGGAATATGCTTTGGCCTAAAGGGGCAATCGCCCCGCCTCGTTGCTACTCTGGTAGCGGACCCAGACGGGAACTTGGATGGGGTGGCGCCGCGTTCGGGCTTTGGAGGAGGAGGAGGAGGAGGAGGAGGAGGAGGAGGAGGAGGAGCCATCAACATAATGTGTGAGTGCATCCTTGCCCGCCACCTCCAGCGCCTTCTGCGCTGGGGCCGGTCGCCACCATCAGAAAGAGGCGGGAGAAGTAAAGACGCCCACCCGCCGTGCCCTTGCCGACGTGGGCCCGCAGAGGGGCCGCGGAAGAGCCAGCACCAGATCGCCCCCGCCTATTCCCTTGATGCCGCGGCCCCCACCTCCTCGGCGTTCGCCCCCAGGCGCTTCATTGGGCCTGCAGGGGGGCCCTCGTCGCCACGACCGGATGCGCTGCGAAGCCCGGGGGCAGGGCGTGCCCTCTGCCGTTTCGGCGCGGCGGCAGACTCGCCGTCGACATCGTCGTCATCGTCCTTGTGGTCGTCGCTTTTCCCAGGGTTTCTGATCGTCGGTCCTCGTCCTGTCGTCGCCGCCATCGCCGTCATCGTCGGTCGTCTGTCTCCGTTGCGGTCGCCGTCGCCGTCGCCGTTCTCGTCGTCGTCGTCGGTTTTCGCCGGACGTCGGGAGCCGTTTTGATGAAGCTCTCGGAGTGTCTCGGAGGTTTTCCCCGACCGCGTCACCCCTTCCCGTCTCCCCCCCTTTGCGTGACGCACGGTCCCGTTCAGGGATCCCCTCGGACGCATGACTGCGCTCCCAAGCATCCTTTCTCCATCTCTCACAAGTCGGTTCTCGAGTCAGTGCCGAGCTGGCATCTGCTTGCAAGTGGTTTCGCATGTCTCAAAAGTTACCACTTCGTCTCGGCACTCCGTGACAATCGGCACTGAGTCTTTACTCCTCCAACCAAAACCAAGTCGGAACGGCGCTTTGCTTCAGCTGGGCGCTACCGAGCAGGTTTTGTTGAGCAAGGTTATCCAGGGCTGTTCTGGGTAGACTGCGATATAGAAAAAGCTAGGCTGACGAATCTGAACTTGGCGCTGGGACATCCACTCCGAGTGTGCGTGTCGTAGTGCTGCCGACACCCGATGGCGGCTCCCCCGCCCCAGTCCTTCTCCACCCTCTCCTTCTTCGCCTTCGAGGAGAGCGGCAACACGCGTGTCCTGAAGCACCGTGCCATTGTCAATTGTTGGCGTCGCAACCATGGCTTTGCTATCCGAGAGTGCCGCCTCGAGACGGCTGCCACGATATCTACAGCAGCAAGCTCTCGAGAGGGGGCCGTGCCCTCTTATTCTGTCGGCGCTGTCATCCTTTCGAATTGTCCATTGGCAACTGGTCCTCATGTTCCTCATTCTTCTCCTCAACCTGCTCTTCGTCCCCTTTTCCTCTTGGCTGTCTGACCCTCTCCCTCTTCCCCTTTTTCTTCTCAACGTGTTTTCCTCATCTTCTTCCGCCTCGTCGTCGTCGTCGTCGTCCCTCTAATTATCCTACCTTGTGGGCGCCAGAGGTCAACAGCGAAATGGCGCTCTCCTTTTGCGCAGCCGGCCTAGCTGGAAGCGATCGTCCAGCGGGGCGCGAGGAAGATGGGCCTCCCAAGGTCAGGGAGATCAGATGAGATGGTTCGGGATACCCAGATCTTCTGGCGACTCGAACAACCTGCACCAGATACTTTTTTTCTCAATCGTCGGCGATCGGGGGCAGGGGGCTGTTTCCTGGACGTGGGACCGTCGGCATCACGACCCAGGATAGTAAGCAAGTTCAGAGTACGGAATCGAATGTACTGGGGCCAATGGATTGCGACAGCATCGAGCAGCTTATGACGTCAGAGATCTTCAGGAAGGGGGGCGGGGCGTGCGAAAGTTGCCACGCGCAGCTGGCGTCGATCCTGCCTGGCAGTCGGTCTCGATACATGGGCGCTCTGGGTGCCCCGTATCGCCCAGTCGGTCGTCTGATGTGATATATCAGAGGATCAAGGAGTCATGATAATGATAGGTTCTGAGATTTCCGAGAATTCCCATATCTCCTATTGTTTGCACGGGCTCCAGAGGTGAGGGCCGCAGCATATTCAGGAAATTCTGGAACGTATCCTGAGCCACTCCTGTCATGACATCATTTTCGTCCTGATATAGTTTGTCACGCTTCCCATGTCCCCACCAGCCCGTTCAGAGGCCCTGCCCACGAGAGCTGACGGGAAAAGGGACGAAGAGACATATGTAGTGAAACAAAGCAGGCAACCAGGATGAACAGAGAGATCTCTGGGAAAAGAGGGGTGGCCTTGGAGGGCCTCCTCGGGCCATCCCTGGGGCCCGCGGGGAGAGTGCAGGGAGATTGCAGCAGAGTGCCAGACAGCAGCGACGCCACGGTCGGACTATTACACCCCCCCTGTGGGGGGGCGGCTCTCGATAGGACATTATCCGTGAGGTTTCTTCAAGACAATATTTGATCACTGACGAGCCTGCCTCAACTTGGAGGCTCTCCACCCTCCACCCCCCAGAGGTCGCCACAGGGGGAATGGGCCAGTTTGCAACCGGCTCTGGTAATTCACTTCCGAATTGTCTTATTGTCACGGCACTCTTTAGCTGGGAGCAACATGCCCCCCCGGTCCCTACACTAGCGAAACACGAACACCTCCAGCACCAAGCGAGACCATTCCGCATGGCTACGCTGTGTGTGGTATGCACACTGCGAGAGGCAGTACCCAGTTCATTGGCAACTGAACGGGAAATGAGGACTGTATGACGCTGCTCACTCAAGTGCCTCTGTGCGAGGCCATTTTTTTTATACACCACCACCGCCCGCAACAGTAGTTTATCGCAAAAAGGGTTAGGGGCAGGGCCATGCCAAACGACGCTGCGACGCCACGGCGAAAAGGAGCGCGGCGCAGCTCGCAGGCGCCGTGGCATGGGGAGTTTCTGAAGCAGAAAAGCACTTCTTGGTGGTGGTGAATAAGAATCGCTCCTCTTGGTAACCAAAATTGTATACACCACCACCGCGCGTGCTTTGATGAATTCTGTTTCGGTCCTTCAGAGAGAGGGGGCAGCCCGGTTGTCGTTGGCGGCGGGAAGGGGGACTGCGGGCTTTTCACCAGAGCAAAACTGTACCACATCGTATCGTATATTATTCTCGATCTTGGTGGTGGCAGTCATATACTGTGCTCGGACTCTGTGCAGGGTCACCCTTACAGCAGTTGTCGTCATCCTAAAGCCTGGCCAAACGCCCAAGGTTATGACCCGATTTTACCTAACAGCGTAGACTGATAGGTTTCTAGTTGACTCAAAAGAGCTCACAGATCACTCCACAGGGGGGTCCGGGCAGGCGTTGGGAGTTGCCGGCCGGGCCTGTGCCGGGCTCGTTTTTCACCAACAGTCACACACTTCGTGCTCGTCGACCTCTCAGAACCCCATTCCCAGGCCACATTCTGAATAACCGGATGCAACAGTCACACACTTGGTGCTCTTCGACTTCCCAGAACTCCATTCCCGGGCCACATTCATGCCCGGAGCCAACTGTAGGATTCCCAAAACTCCATTCCCGGGCCACATTTTGATGCCCGGAGCCAACTGTAGGCCACTTCGTGGTCTTCGAGTTCCCAGAACTCCATTCCCGGGCCACATTTTGGATGCCCGGAGCCAACTGTAGGCCACTTCGTGGTCTTCGAGTTCCCAGAACTCCATTCCTGGGCATGATTTTGAATGCCCGGAGCCAACTGTAGGCCATTCGTGTTCTTCGAGTTCCCAGAACTCCATTCCCGGGCCACACTTTGAATGCTGAGGCAGGCTGATGCTGAGGCTGAGGCAGGCTGAGGCTGAGGCAGGCTGAGGCTGAGGCCGAGGCTGAAGGCAGACTGAGGCTGAGGCTGAAGCAGGCTGAGGCTGAGGCTGAAGGCAGACTGAGGCTGAGGCTGAGGCAGGCTGAGGCTGAGGCTGAGGCAGGCTGAGGCTGAGGCTGAGGCTGAGGCTGAGGCTGAGGCAGGCTGAGGCTGAGGCTGAGGCTGAAGGCAGACTGAGGCTGAGGCTGAGGCAGGCTGAGGAGGCTGAGGCTGAGGCAGGCTGAGGCTGAGGCTGAGGCAGGCTGATGCTGAGGCAGGCTGAGGCTGAGGCTGAGGCTGATGCAGGCTGAGGCTGAGGCAGCAGGCTGAGGCTGAGGCAGGCTGAGGCTGAGGCCGAGGCTGAAGGCAGACTGAGGCTGAGGCTGAAGCAGGCTGAGGCTGAGGCTGAGGCAGGCTGAGGCTGAGGCTGAGGCTGAGGCTGAGGCAGGCTGAGGCTGAGGCTGAGGCAGGCTGAGGAGGCTGAGGCTGAGGCTGATGCAGGCTGAGGCTGAGGCAGGCTGAGGCTGAGGCCGAGGCTGAAGGCAGACTGAGGCTGAGGCTGAAGCAGGCTGAGGCTGAGGCTGAGGCAGGCTGAGGCTGAGGCTGAGGCAGGCTGATGCTGAGGCAGGCTGAGGCTGAGGCTGAGGCTGATGCAGGCTGAGGCTGAGGCAGGCTGAGGCTGAGGCCGAGGCTGAAGGCAGACTGAGGCTGAGGCTGAAGCAGGCTGAGGCTGAGGCTGAGGCAGGCTGAGGCTGAGGCTGAGGCAGGTTGAGGCTGAGGCAGGCTGAGGCTGAGGCGGAGGCTGAGGCAGGCTGAGGCTGAGGCAGGCTGAGGCTGAGGCCGAGGCTGCAGACAGGCTGAGGCAGGCTGATGCTGAGGCAGGCTGCAGGCAGGCTGAGGCTGAGGCTGAAGCAGGCTGAGGCTGAGGCTGAGGCAGGCTGAGGCTGAGGCTGAGGCTGAGGCAGGCTGATGCTGAGGCAGGCTGTGGCTGAGGCTGAGGCTGATGCAGGCTGAGGGTGAGGCAGGCTGAGGCTGAGGCCGAGGCCGACGGCAGACTGAGGCTGAGGCTGAAGCAGGCTGAGGCTGAGGCAGAGGCAGGCTGAGGCTGAGGCTGAGGCAGGCTGATGCTGAGGCAGGCTGAGGCTGAGGCTGAGGCTGATGCAGGCTGAGGCTGAGGCAGGCTGAGGCCGAGGCTGAAGGCAGACTGATGTTGAGGCTGAAGCAGGCTGAGGGCGAGGCTGAGGCAGGCTGAGGCTGATGCAGGCTGAGGGTGAGGCTGAGGCAGGCTGAGGCCGAGGCTGAAGGCAGACTGATGTTGAGGCTGAAGCAGGCTGAGGGCGAGGCTGAGGCAGGCTGAGGCTGAGGCAGGCTGAGGCTGAGGCTGAGGCAGGCTGAGGCTGAGGCTGTGACTGCGACTGCTGTTGCCACTGCGACTGCCATCGCGAATGCGACCACGACTGCGAGAACAGCAGAATTCTACAACAGGATTCTTATCTGAATCTTAAGGGGAATGCTTCCAGATATGCTCCTACACATCGCTGTTAGGTTGCTTTGCCGGGATAATTTACCTAACATCGAAGACTGATAGGTTTCTAATGGTGTAAAAAGAGAGCAGCACATTACTCCACAGGGGGGTCTGGGCAGCCGTTGGGGAGCCGTTGGGGGGCCGTTGGGGTTTGCCGGGGGGATCGTTTTTCGCATACAGTCACACACTTCGTGCTTTTCGATTTCCCAGAACTCCATTCCCGGGCCACATTCTGAATGCCCGGAGCCAACTGTAGGCCACTTCGTGCTCTTCGACTTCCCAGAACTCCATTCCCGGGCCACATTTTGGATGCCCGGAGCCAACTGTAGGCCACTTCGTGCTCTTCGACTTCCCAGAACTCCATTCCCGGGCCACATTTTGGATGCCCGGAGCCAACTGTAGGCCACTTCGTGCTCTTCGACTTCCCAGAACTCCATTCCCGGGCCACATTTTGGATGCCCGGAGCCAACTGTAGGCCACTTCGTGATCTTCGAGTTCCCAGAATTCCATTCCTGGGCATGATTTTGAATGCCCGGAGCCAACTGTAGGCCACTTCGTGTTCTTCGAGTTCCCAGAATTCCATTCCCGGGCCACATTTTGAATGCTGAGGCAGGCTGAGGCTGAGGCTGAGGCAGGCTGAGGCTGAGGCAGGCTGAGGCCGAGGCTGAAGGCAGACTGAGGCTGAGGCTGAAGCAGGCTGAGGCTGAGGCTGAGGCAGGCTGAGGCTGAGGCTGAGCAGCTGATGCTGAGGCAGGCTGAGGCTGAGGCTGAGGCTGATGCAGGCTGAGGCTGAGGCAGGCTGAGGCTGAGGCCGAGGCTGAAGGCAGACTGAGGCTGAGGCTGAAGCAGGCTGAGGCTGAGGCTGAGGCTGAGGCTGAGGCAGGCTGATGCTGAGGCAGGCTGAGGCTGAGGCTGAGGCTGATGCAGGCTGAGGCTGAGGCAGGCTGAGGCTGAGGCCGAGGCTGAAGGCAGAAGGCTGAGGCTGAGGCTGAAGCAGGCTGAGGCTGAGGCTGAGGCAGGCTGAGGCTGAGGCTGAGGCAGGCTGATGCTGAGGCAGGCTGAGGCTGAGGCTGAGGCTGATGCAGGCTGAGGCTGAGGCAGGCTGAGGCTGAGGCCGAGGCTGAAGGCAGACTGAGGCTGAGGCTGAAGCAGGCTGAGGCTGAGGCTGAGGCAGGCTGAGGCTGAGGCTGAGGCAGGCTGATGCTGAGGCAGGCTGAGGCTGAGGCTGAGGCTGATGCAGGCTGAGGCTGAGGCAGGCTGAGGCTGAGGCCGAGGCTGAAGGCAGACTGAGGCTGAGGCTGAAGCAGGCTGAGGCTGAGGCTGAGGCAGGCTGAGGCTGAGGCTGAGGCAGGCTGAGCTGAGGCAGGCTGAGGCTGAGGCGGAGGCTGAGGCTGATGCAGGCTGAGGCTGAGGCAGGCTGAGGCTGAGGCCGAGGCTGCAGGCTGAGGCAGGCTGAGGCAGGCTGAGGCTGAGGCTGAGGCTGAGGGCTGAGGCTGAGGCTGAGGCAGGCTGAGGCTGAGGCTGAGGCTGAGGCAGGCTGATGCTGAGGCAGGCTGTGGCTGAGGCTGAGGCTGATGCAGGCTGAGGGTGAGGCAGGCTGAGGCTGAGGCTGAGGCAGACTGAGGCTGAGGCTGAAGCAGGCTGAGGCTGAGGCTGAGGCAGGCTGAGGCAGGCTGAGGCTGAGGCAGGCTGAGGCTGAGGCTGAGGCTGAGGCAGGCTGAGGCTGAGGCGAGGCTGAAGGCAGACTGATGTTGAGGCTGAAGCAGGCTGAGGGCGAGGCTGAGGCAGGCTGAGGCTGATGCAGGCTGAGGGTGAGGCTGAGGCAGGCTGAGGCCGAGGCTGAAGGCAGACTGATGTTGAGGCTGAAGCAGGCTGAGGGCGAGGCTGAGGCAGGCTGAGGCTGAGGCAGGCTGAGGCTGAGGCTGAGGCAGGCTGAGGCTGAGGCTGTGACTGCGACTGCTGTTGCCACTGCGACTGCCATCGCGAATGCGACCACGACTGCGAGAACAGCAGAATTCTACAACAGGATTCTTATCTGAATCTTAAGGGGAATGCTTCCATATATGCTCCTACACATCGCTGTTAGGTTGCTTTGCCGGGATAATTTACCTAACATCGAAGACTGATAGGTTTCTAATGGTGTAAAAAGAGAGCAGCACATTACTCCAACATTACTCCACAGGGGGGTCTGGGCAGCCGTTGGGGAGCCGTTGGGGGCCGTTGGGGGGCCGTTGGGGTTTGCCGGGGGGGATCGTTTTTCGCATACAGTCACACACTTCGTGCTTTTTGATTTCCCAGAACTCCATTCCCGGGCCACATTCTGAATGCCCGGAGCCAACTGTAGGCCACTTCGTGCTCTTCGAGTTCCCAGAACTCCATTCCCGGGCCACATTTTGGATGCCCGGAGCCAACTGTAGGCCACTTCGTGCTTCTTCGAGTTCCCAGAACTCCATTCCCGGGCCACATTTTGAATGCCCGAGCCAACTGTAGGCCACTTCGTGTCTTCGAGTTCCCAGAACTCCATTCCTGGGCATGATTTTGAATGCCCGGAGCCAACTGTAGGCCACTTCGTGGTCTTCGAGTTCCCAGAACTCCATTCCTGGGCATGATTTTGAATGCCTGGAGCCAACTGTAGGCCACTTCGTGTTCTTCGAGTTCCCAGAATTCCATTCCCGGGCCACATTTTGAATGCTGAGGCAGGCTGAGGCTGAGGCTGAGGCAGGCTGAGGCTGAGGCAGGCTGAGGCTGAGGCCGAGGCTGAAGGCAGACTGAGGCTGAGGCTGAAGCTGAGGCTGAGGCTGAGGCAGGCTGAGGCTGAGGCTGAGGCAGGCTGATGCTGAGGCAGGCTGAGGCTGAGGCTGAGGCTGATGCAGGCTGAGGCTGAGGCAGGCTGAGGCTGAGGCTGAGGCCAAGGCTCAAGGCAGACTGAGGCTTTGGCTGAAGCAGGCTGAGGCTGAGGCTGAGGCTGAGGCAGGCTGAGGCTGAGGCTGAGGCTGAGCTGAGGCAGGCTGAGGCTGAGGCTGAGGCTGATGCATGCTGAGGCTGAGGCAGGCTGAGGCTGAGGCCGAGGCTGAAGGCAGACTGAGGCTGAGGCTGAAGCAGGCTGAGGCTGAGGCTGAGGCAGGCTGAGGCTGAGGCTGAGGCTGAGGCTGAGGCAGGCTGATGCTGAGGCAGGCTGAGGCTGAGGCTGAGGCTGATGCAGGCTGAGGCTGAGGCAGGCTGAGGCTGAGGCCGAGGCTGAAGGCAGACTGAGGCTGAGGCTGAAGCAGGCTGAGGCTGAGGCTGAGGCAGGCTGAGGCTGAGGCTGAGGCAGGCTGATGCTGAGGCTGGCTGATGCTGAGGCAGGCTGAGGCTGAGGCTGAGGCTGATGCAGGCTGAGGCTGAGGCAGGCTGAGGCGGAGGCCGAGGCTGAAGGCAGACTGAGGCTGAGGCTGAAGCTGGCTGAGGAGGCAGAGGCAGGCTGAGGCTGAGGCTGAGGCTGAGGGCTGAGGCAGGCTGAGGCTGAGGCTGAGGCTGATGCAGGCTGAGGCTGAGGCAGGCTGAGGCTGAGGCCGAGGCTGAAGGCAGACTGAGGCTGAGGCTGAAGCAGGCTGAGGCTGAGGCAGAGGCAGGCTGAGGCTGAGGCTGAGGCAGGCTGAGGCTGAGGCAGGCTGAGGCTGAGGCTGTGGCTGAGGCAGACTGAGGCTGAGGCTGAGGCAGGAGGCTGAGGCTGAAGGCAGGCTGAGGCTGAGGCTGAGGCAGGCTGAGGCTGAGGCTGAGGCTGAGCAGGCTGAGGCTGAGGCAGGCTGAGGCTGAGGCTGAGGCTGAGGCTGAGGCAGGCTGAGGCTGAGGCTGAGGCTGATGCAGGCTGAGGCTGAGGCAGGCTGAGGCTGAGGCCGAGGCTGAAGGCAGACTGAGGCTGAGGCTGAAGCAGGCTGAGGCTGAGGCTGAGGCAGGCTGAGGCTGAGGCTGAGGCAGGCTGATGCTGAGGCAGGCTGAGGCTGAGGCTGAGGCTGATGCAGGCTGAGGCTGAGGCAGGCTGAGGCTGAGGCCGAGGCTGAAGGCAGACTGAGGCTGAGGCTGAAGCAGGCTGAGGCTGAGGCTGAGGCAGGCTGAGGCTGAGGCAGGCTGAGGCTGAGGCTGAGGCAGGCTGAGGCTGAGGCTGTGACTGCGACTGCCGTTGCCACTGCGACTGTCATCGCGAATGCGACTACGACTGCGAGAACAGCAGAATTCTACAACTGGATTCTCATCCGAATCTTAAGGGGAATGCTTCCAGATGTGCTCCTACACATCGATGTTAGGTTGCTTTGCCGGGATAATTTTTTCAGACTCGATTGTGCGCCTGAGCGATTTTCCCCCGCTCGGGAGTCCTAACAGGAAGGTCGCGGTCCTTGCCTGCCAGCGTCGCCGCGATCGAGGCCAGGCGCTGCTGCGCGAGGGTGGCCGCTGCGTCGGGGACACCCAAAACCTTGACCTCTGTGGCGATCCTCGCCCCCGCCTCCTCCGCACCCCTTTTGGGTATAGGCGTCAGCTAATTCGTTTCCTCGCCAAACCTCGGGGGCCTGCTCGAGTCGGAGGTGGGATTGCACATCCAAATCGAGCAGCACTTACGTAGTAACACCTGACCTGGACGGGTTCGGGCGGCTTCGGCCGCTCTTTGCCGGGCGGCCCTCGTGAGACGCTCTTGGGGCGCTCTTGGATGCTCTTGGAGCCGTCTTGGGGCCCTCTTGGAGCTCTCTTGGGGCCCTCTTGGGGCGCTCTTGGGGCCCTCTCGGGAGCCCTGGAGGGCCTCTTGAGGCTATCTTGGAGGCTATCGATCGAAGGAGGGGGAACCTCGATTTGCCCCCCCCCTCCCCCCTTGCCCCCCCCCCCCCCTGGGGCCCTCAAATTTGCCTTGGGGGGCGATGTTGGAGCCGTCTGGGTGGCCTCTTGGTCCCCTCTTGGGGCTTTCTAGGGCCATCTTGGGGTCATCTTGAGCCCTCAGAAGCGCATCGGAACCGAAGAGGGGAGATGGCACACATCCTTGATATCCTGTTCGTACAGGTTTTGAAGGATTCTGGCCTCTTGGGGGCGTCCTGGGGGGGCTCCGAGAGCACTCGGAACCGTCTTGTGGCCCTCCAGGGGCCTCTCGAAGACATTTTGGAAGCCAAGTTGAGCCATCTTTGGCTATCTGGGACCATCTTGGAGGTCATCTTGGAGCTTCGGATGCATTCTTAAGGCCATTTTGAGCCATCCGTTTCACCGAGCGTTGCAGAATTTAGCCCGCCATGGGGGGGGGTCTGGCGCTGAAGCGGGGCCCGATTAAGGTCCTGACCCCGCCCTCTGGAGCTAAAACGGCCACCTGGTACAGGACGCAGCAGAGCTCAGTAGTCTTTTTGGCTCATGGATTGGGCGTTGCGCGGCCTGCAGGCCATCGCCCCGTGGGCCCCCCTTCTCTCGGTCGCGCGCTGCCCCGACTGCCACTGCATCGCTGCCTGCGCCGTCAGCAGCGACATCGTGGACCTGCTTGGCCAGCTGGAACGCTGCGGGCCCGAGCAGCTCACTTGCCCAGCGTGTCCAGGCGGCCCCGTGGTCCAGTGCTCGGAGCCGCCGGCCTGCGCGGCGCCGCGGCGTGCACCTCCGCCGAGTGCTTCAGCGCGCAGCGCTGCACCTTGCTGAGGGGCCCGCTGAGTTGGCCGCCCGCCCCCCGCCGCCCAGCTCGTTTAGCGCCGCGCCGCCGCCCAGCATCCAGCGCCCCTGACGTCTGCAGCGAGCACCGCCCCAGCGAGAGGTCGCAGTCGAGCGACGAGTGGCCCCTCAGGAGCTGGAGCGTCTGCGGGCCGAGCGGGATGGGCAAGACGTCTCTTTGAACGCGACTTCTTCAAAACCCAGCGAGGCGGCGTCTCCAGCAGGATCGCCTCGCCCCCCTTCGAAAGCCGCGCCGAGGTCGGGGGGGCCCTCGGCGCGGGCGGGGCAATCAGGCCCCGCGGCCGCGTCGGCCGCCGCGGCCCTTGGCCTCGGCCGCCGCCGACTCGTCGCCGGCGGGCGCGCTGGCGCCCAGGGCGCCGCGCTCCAGCAGTCTCTCCTCGCGCCCCTTCCCGCGCCCGTTGAGGATGGCGCTTTCCTCCCCGAGCTTCTCGGCAACCCAGCTCTCGAGGGCAGGGCAGACCAGGGTCGAGCCTCGGCCCCTCTCCTGGTCGAGGAAGATGGACCTCTCATCCAGCCAAGGAGCTGCGCCCTGGCCCGCCTCGGCTTCGCGCGGGCCGGAGGCTAGAGCTCCTCCCAGAGCTGGTAACGCCTGCAGATGATCTCCGCTGGCGCCAGCTCCCCAGCGTGGAACTGGTCGTGCGCGGTGAGCTCTTGCAGCAGCTCCGACGATGGTCGTCCACTCCCGAATCCGAAGCCGTGAGGCCCTGGAAGGCCTCCACCAGAAGTGCCTCTGCAACGGCGTGTAGCCCGCCTCCGAGATCTTCGCGCGCAGCCACGCGGCCGTCCGCGGGCCCTTGATGCGCCAGTCCGCGAAGGGCGTGGTCGACATCCTGGCCGCTGCGTCGTGAAAGGACCTGGTTCACACGCCGGTCGGCGAGTGGCGCCAGTGGGGTGCGCAGGTCGCCGCTGCTGCCAGCCGTCTGCCCGGCCCCCGCCTCGAGCGCGGCGGCGGGGGCCCCGGCGCCAGGAGGGCGAGGCCGCGGTCGCCGGGCATGACCTGGGGCTGCCCAGACGCCGAGAGCATCTCAGCTTGGACGGGGGCCCCAGGCGTGAGCCCGCCACGCGCCTCGGCCGCCAGCCACGCTGCGTCGGCTAGCGCGGGCGCAGGCTGCGCCGCCGCTGGCGCCCGCAAGACTCCGGATTGCGCCGGGGCGCCAGCGCCTCTGGCACCGGGGCGATCTCTCTTGGCGGCCCTCCAGCCAACGCAGCTGCGACGGGCGCAACCGCGGCCCCTGGGCCGGCGCCGAGCGCTGGCGCGGCCGCCGCTGGATCTGGGGGGCTGTCATCGGCCCGCGCCTGCGACGCAAGCTGCGCGGCCTCGTCGCAGAGCTGGTTAAGCTCCGCGCCCAGGCGGTCGCTGTCAATCCGCAGGATGCGCCCGCGCGGCGCTGGGATCGGCAGCCCACCTCGCAGCCCCAGCGGAAGAAGGCGCATCGCCTGCGACATGTCCTCGTCGTAGACGTCCCAGTGCGACGTGAGGACCGCGAAGCGGTGTTCGGAGGTCTGGGCCGCGTGGCCCTCTCGCGCCAGTAATCAATGTGCGGGTTGTCATAAGCGAAGACCTCGCAGCTCTTGTCCGCGCACCTGCAGTCCGCGCTGGAGCCCGCCCGGGCATGGATTGATGCGTTCTGAGCAGGTATCCGCCGCTGCTCTGGAGGAGACTGCTGTCGCGCGTAACCCAGCGCGGGCGATGATAATCACCCGGTGATCATAAAGTTCCCGGGGATGAGGATGATGATTTTCGTGGCGATGGCGATGATTATGACGATGATGATCCCGGGCGCTCGGCACAGGGCTGACTCGAGAGATCTCGAGGCTCGCGGCTATAGAACTTGCCAGCAGGCAGTCGGCACGAGGCTGACTCGAGAGATCTCGAGGCTCGTGGCTACACAACTTTCCAGCAGGTGCTCGGCACAAGGCTGACTCCCATGCAACTTGCCAGCAGGCGCTCGGCGCAAGGCTGACTCGAGATCTCGAGGCCCGTGCCTACATTGTGCCAGCGCAAGAGAGGTCCTTGGCCGACCTGGCCAAGAACCCTTTCTTGCGCTGGACTTCGAACCGCTATCCCATGCAAGCGCGGCATCCTTTGGGGCCGCCCTTGCATGGGAGACACTTGGTGCAAAGCTGGGCGGCGGCGCTTGCCTCCTCGAAGGTGGCGTACTTTGGCTCGGCCGCCTTGGGGTCCTTGCAGGGGTTGGACTTGTGCGTGGCCCTGGCCTTGGCCTTGGCCTTGCCCGTCGCCAAGTCGTTGTCGCTTGCGTCCTTGAGTTTCGAGATCCACTCGTTGCCTCGCGCGCGCATAGCGTTGGGGCTCACAGGCGTTTGGCGGCCCTCGCCTCGGATCTCGCGCAGGGCGTGCTCGATCCAACGACTCGTCCACAGGCCGCAGCTCCAGCCGTCTGCGCGGTGCGTTTTGTTGCTCGGTGCAGAGCAACTCTAGCCAGGGCCAATGGCGCCGAGCTTGCGGGGGATCCTCGCGGCGGCCTCGGGAGGCCACGCGCGGGCCCTGCCCGCGGTTTCTGAGGAGGAGGGCGGGTGTCATTACTTTCGGCAGCTCCCGAGCAAAGTGAACCCTCCCCCCCTCCTCAGACATCGCGGGGTGTAGGTGCGAGTTCGCGCGTGGCCCTTTTGGGCCTGCTTGGCGCCCTCGGACGGCTGCGCGAGGGCGTCGCGGCACTCCGCCGCGACGCCCCCGTCGATCCTCGAGACTTTGGCGGGAATTACCACGAGTGCCCCCTGCCCGGGGCGCCTCCAGGATCCGCTCCAAAACGGAGCGAAACACTGGGGGCGCCTTGGGGGAGGGGCAATTGTAACAACCGCCGACCTTGAGGTGCGCGTAGTGTACCTCAAGCACGCAGACCAGCACGTGCTGGGTCTGGTCGACCCTCTCGGCCCAGCGCTTCTGCTTCTCGGGCTGCTGGGCGGCGGACGCGCCCTCGCCCTGGCCCCGTCGAGCCCGGGCGACAGCCGCCGCGGGCTCGACCGCCAGAACGGTCTCGGGGGCGCCCGCGCGTTCCTCGATCTCGCCCAGCAGCGCGTGCACTGTGCCCAACTCGAGGGCGCCCCCCTTGACGATTTGCTCGCAGTTCATGATCGCGCACTCCTTGGCGAGCTCGGTGCGGCGAGCCTGTTTGGTCTGGCGTCAGTCGAGCTTGTGCGTGTTGGGAAACTTGTAGTCCTGCTCGATCGTGACTTGTGGCGCTCGGGATTTGCAGGCACTCTTTAGCTTCCGCCTGCTTCATCTTCGCGTTGCTTCCGCCAGCTTTCCGTCGACTTCCGCCGCTTCCGCCGTCGCTCCCGCCGTTTCCGCTAACTTCCGCTTGCGTCCGCCGCCCCGGCCTGAAGCGGGCGGAAGCTATTGGCAAGTGCCCGTGACCCCCCCAGCTTCGCTGCTCTCGATCTGGGAGATCGCCGCGGTCTCCGCCCCGAGGACGCGCAGGCGGCGCCTGTCCTTGGTGGCCAGGACTCGCAAGACGTCCTGCGCTCTGCCGCGCTAGCCCTCGTGGACGCACTCCTCGGCGATGCGCGCCGCCATGCCGTGCCAGGGGGGCTCTTCGCAAGACTCGAGGCCTTTTTTCTTCTTGGCGTTTTCTTTCTTCTCGGTGTTCTTCTCCGCTTGCTTCTGCTGCTTGGACTTCTTGGAGAAGCTCGCGCGCGTCTTCGGCGGCCTGCCTGCGAGCTTCGCCTTGACCGCGCCTCTGCTGAGGTGCTCGGGCGAGGTCTCGCTTCCGTTCTTGGCCTCCTCGCGCTACCATTTGCGCGCGTGATTGCCCGGGAACTGGCCCGCGAGCGTGGGCGCCCACCTGTTCTTGCGAACGCTCCTCCGCATCTGCTTGCTCCTGTTCTCGAGGGCGCGCGGGAACTGGATCTTCTTGATCCGGTCCTCGGGCCGTCTGAGCGCGTCCTTTTGCTCGCCGGCGAGCTCGAGGTCCAGCTCTCGGTGCTCCAGGAGGCAGGCTTTCTCGCCCTGCTCGTAGTCCCTCAGAAGGTCGTCGTTGTGGAAGCATGTGCCGTCGAGGGCGCTCCACTCGGCCAGCTCTGGGCGCCCTCGGGGCGCCCCCTCGCCGGGCTGTTCTCGATGCCGCGGCCGGGCTCGATGGGGCAGCTCCACGGCCCCATGCCAGTGGCGACCTTGAGCTCGCCTTGCTCTGTTGGCCGGACCGCGAGCTTTTTGGGTGGCTTGCATCCCTTGGGGCGGCACCGCGTCCTTGTTCTTCTCGCGGACGCGGGTGCAGGCCTCGGAGACGCAGTAGAGGCATTCGTAGGGCCCCCACTGTGTCGGGGTATTGTGCTGCTTCCTGGGGGTCGCCCTTGGCCTTCTGGATCCAGTCTCGGATCGCGGCCTTGGGTTGGCTGTGCTCGTGGGTGTCGGGCCCCTGCAAGCAGTGCGCGACGCCGGCGGCCATGGGCGCATGGATTTGAGCCGCGCTCGGAGCGCCACTGCCTCGGTCCACTGGCTCGAGATGCAGCCTGCGAGCGCGAGGCTCTGGCCGTGCTCCTGCTTGATGAAGTCGATGGTCTAGCTTGCCGCCGGCTCGTCCGTCCAGGCCCTCGGCTGCCCGCGCGCGTCGATGGCCTCGAAGACCCTTTCGGGGTCCGCCTTGGCGAGTTCGAGCAGAGCGTTGCGCCAGCCCCTGAGCAATGCTCCGAGGGGCTCGCCTGCTCGGAAGCGCTCCGCCTCGCCATCGCTCCGCTCGTAGGTGACGTCGCGCCGCCCGGTGCCCTCCTCGAGATTCATGGCGCTGTTTCGGCAGTGCCTTGCTCAGGGGACAAGGAGCACGCTGCGCTTCTTGGCGGACTCCGGCCCCCTGCTCGGGTCGAACCATTTCTCGTCCGCGGAGATGTTGATGAGGGTGATCCTGTGCTTGTCCCTTGCAGTAGGCCTGCTCCACTTGCGCCTTGTGGTCGGGGTGCTCTGCCAAGTACCTGGCCTTCTCAGTCTCAAAGGCTTCCTTGTCCTGGTCGTTGAACGTCTCGCGGTGCTGCTTGCGGAGGTTCTGGATGCGTTTCTTGGCGCCTGCGGCGTAGACCTCGCTCTCGTGGACGCACGCGTGCTCCTCGCCCCGGAGCTTGAGCCGAAGCGCGGTGGCGCCGACGCGGGCAGCAAGCTGCTTCAGCGGGGCATTGACTACGGATGGTTCTTGCAGGAGCTCTACGACGCAGAGATCGTGGAAGTTCCGGATGACAACTTGCAGCGGCGCGAGGAGACCAGCGCTTTCTTCGCGCTGCGCAGGGGCGACAAGTTGAGACTCATGTTCGACGTCTGGAGGGCGAATTGCCACTTCAGGGCGCCGGGCCACACCTCGTTGGCCTCCGGCGACGCCTTCGGCAGCTTGGAGCGCGGCCCCGGCGAGGAGGTGCACTTGCCCCCCGGCGACGTGGAGGCGCGTTATAGCCAGCACTTGCCGCCGGACTGGGCTGGGCGCTTTTTCTGCCTGCCGAGCGCGGCGACTCGGATGCTCCCAGCCCGCCTTCTTTCGGCCCTTGGCCCGGGCAGCGCGTCGCGGCCGCGGACCGCCTTCCGCGTGCGAGTCGCGCCCAGGTGGCGAAATTGGGCCGCCCACTTCGTGCAGTCGGCCCACCTGAATGCGTTGGCCTCGTTATCCCCGGACAGCGGCTGGCTGATCGATGGACAGACGTCCTGGGTCCGTCACGGCAGGAGGCTCCGACGCGGCCAAGGTCCTGCACGCGGACATTTTCGCCGCCATCTGCACGGTCTGCGCCGTGGCGAATCGGGCGGTGATGACGCGCCGCAGAAGTTCACCAGCGATGGGGGTGCAAGCGCCCCTCGACATGGGCGACGTGCTCCCAGGCTTCGTGCTTGACTCGAAGCGGGGAGGTGGCGGCCCGCGGCCAAGAAGTTTTGGAGGGCGCATGGCTGCATCCAGCACTTGCGCGAGTCTGGCCGGTGCCTCGCAGGCCAGCAGCTCGAGAGGCTCGTGGGGAATTTGGCGGCCTTGTTTCTACTCCCGCGGGAGGCCCTCCTCAGCTCTGTCTACGTTTGCATCGGGGCGTCTCGCGACAAGTCGCAGCCGCTGTGGGCCAGCTGCCAGCGGGAGCTCAAGTTGGCGCAGGCGCTGTTTCCCACAGTGTTCGCTGACATGAAGAGGCCATGGCACCCAGAGGCGGGGGTCTTCGACGCCTCGCCGCGGGGCGCGGGCGTTCGCGCGGCGCACTGGCCCCTCAGCGACGCGCAGTCCGCCGGGGGGCAGCCAGGGAAGCTACGCTTTCGCGGGGCCCTGGCGTCGCTGGTTGCCCCGAGGGATGCCGACCTCGCCGCCGACGCGATCGAGCTTTCCGATCCGGCGGCGCTGCTGCTGGGCCGCGCGGCGGGCTTCGCGGAGGTGAGCGCCGAGCGCTGCGCGACTCGGTCTGGGCCGCGGCCGTGGCCAGCAGGTGGAGGCGGCGTAGCACCCACCATCCACCGGCTGGAGAGCTCCGCGGGGCTCTACTGGCTCCGCCACGCCGCTCGCAATTCACGACGCCACGGGCTGCTTCCTCGGCCTCGGGGGCAACGTGTCCATGATTTGCGCGCGTGAGGAGTGTCGAGCGTCAGATCTCGGCTTCTTGTCGGGCTGCCGCTGCGCCTTTGCCATCTCCGTCGCGTGCAACTTCAAGGTGGCGCGCGGGTGGATCCCTTCGGAACTTAATCAGGCACATGGGCCTTCCAGACGGGCCCAGACGCCCGGCCCGGAACCGCCCTGGCCCAAGCGCGCCGACGGGCTTGGCCGCGACCGCGCCGGGCTCGTGGAGTCGCGCGCGCTGCAGGCGACTCCGCCTTGCGGGCGGCCGCCTACGTCGGCGCCGGCAGGCGCTTCGCAGACCCAGATGCGAGCCGCTGGTGGTGGCGCACCAGCAGGGATCAGGGCGCAGCCAGCGCCGCCTTTCGCCCAGGAGCGGGCCCGCTCGCTGCCGCGCCAGGGCTTCCTGGCGGCCCACAAGGCGCGGCCGTCCACGCAGGTGCTCTACCTCCATGTGTTGCAGCGGCTGACAGGCTGGCTCATGATAGACGCCCCGCCCGACTAGCCGGCGCCCGCGTGGGGCGCGACGCTGGCGGGCTTCCTGCTGTGGGCCTTGGACCGGGGCGTGGCGCGGGCGACTGCCGCGCGGGTCGGCCCCGCGCAATTCCACGTCGCGCCCCTGCGAAGGTTCTTCCCGCAGCTAGCCCGCGCGCTGGCGGGCTGGAAGCGCCTGCAGCTGCCGGGCTCGCGCCCCCGCTTGCCCGATCTGGTGGTCCGAGCAGCTGCTGCCTGGCTCCAAGGCGATGGCGTGGGGAGCTATTTGCGACCCTCGGAGGCGCTGGCCCTTCGAACCGCTCAGATCACGGGCCCCTTTTGCTTGGCCGACGCCCCCGGAGCGCGCGCGTTAGTGGTCGCGCGCGCGGCGGAGCTGGGCCAGCCGGGCAAGACCGGAGAGATGGGCCGCGCGGCGGTGCTGGGCCTCCCCCGACAGCAGGCCCTGGCGCGGGCCATGGCGCGCCCGCGCGACTCCCGCCCAGGCCGCTGGCGCCCGCCGTGGGATTTCGATTGCAACCGCCTGCTGCTGCGCTTCGGCCTGGCGCTCGATGCTGCGGGAGCGAGCTGTTTAGCTGGTGCGCTCTACAGCCTCCGGCACGGCGGCGCCAGCCGCGACCGCCTGCTGGGCTGCCGCGCGCCGACGGAAGCGCAGCAGCGCGGACATTGGCGCGCCTTCAACAGCGCGCGCCGGTGCGACGAGCAAGGGCGCGCGGCCATCGAGTGGGTGAGGATCCCTGCAAGCCAGCGGCAGGTCATCAAGCGTCTCGCCGCCGGGCTCGACGGCGCCCGCAGGCAGTTCTCGACGCGGCGGTGAAGAGTTGCCGCGGCCGCGACTCCAGGGTCTTCATCGAGCTCGTCAGCGGCTCTGGCAACCTGTCGCGGCATCTCCGCTGGGCTGGGCACGCTGGGATCGAGTGGGATGTCTTGCGTGGTCTGGAGTTCGATCTTACTCAACCGGGCCCTTGGGCCGCGCTGCGCGGCTGGCTTGTGAGTGACAAGATTAGGCCACTTTTCATGGGCACGCCGTGCGAGACACTCTCGCAGGCGCGGCGCGGCGGGCCCGACTCACGCATGCCGAGGCGCCTGCGCGACGGCACTCACCTTTTCGGCTTTCCTAATGTGCCTGCAGGCGACCAGGCTAAGCTGTATCGTGGCAACCTTCTTGCGGCCCGCGCTGGGCAGGCGTGGGAACTCGTTAGTAAATTCGGCATCCCTACTGGCGAAGAGAATCCGGGGAACAGCTGGCTTTGGCAACTTTGAGACAAAATTCGTAGACAAACCTCTTTTTTTTCACGAAGCTATCGTCGATCAGTGCGCCGCCAGACGCCCGTTCAGGGCTCGCACGAAGTTTCATTTTCTGTATTGCCGCCCGTCGCCCGCGTTCTTGAACATGAAATGCCACGGCTCTGGCCTTTGCGATATCACCCTGCAGCCGAATCTCGAGTTGTCTGGCAAGGAACAAGGGGCTGTGCAGTTTCGTACTGGGCAGAAGGCTGCCTACCTCGATGCCATCTGTGCCCAGTTGGCCTCCATGTTCTCGTAAATCATTGTGAACAAAATTGTCTTTCGTAAATGGATGTTGATGCGCGGCTAGACCAACACTATGCTTGTTGGTGGGATTTGGGCTCGTGCTGTTGATGGACCGTGCATCCGTCCTGCAGAAGCCATTCTTTGCCAAGCGTCGTCTATCAAGCAGTTCACTAGAAACAAAGAACGCGGATTCGTTGTCCAACCGTCTTACACGACACACATCCGTTTCACCGAACGCTTCAGAATTTAACCCGCCAGGGGGGGTGGGGTGGCGCTAAAGCGGTGCCCGATTTCGGCTTTGAACCCCCTGCCTTCTTGAGCTAAATCGGTCTTCTGGCACAGGACGCAGCAGAGCTCAGTAGTGTTTGTGGCTCCGAAGGCCAGCCCGCAGCCTCCATGATTCCTCTGTGCAGAGGCCAGTGCATCTTGCCAAAACCATCCTTTGCCAGGCGTCGTCTGTAAAACAGTTTACGGGACAAAAAGAGCGCAGCTCTTACACCTGGCGGCCCCCCACAGAAAAAACAAACTCCGAGAGGGGAGGGGGAGGGTCCACCTCCCCGACGAGGAGGGGTTTGGAAGAGAAGGGACAAGCATCATTAGCCCACCTACGCCCAGAGGGCTGGTGGGATTAGATATATCAGAGCGTGAATTACCTACCCCGCTTTCGCTTCCAGGCAAAACCAAGTCATACCATACGCCTCCTCGTCAAGCGGCCTGACCAGTACATGCCGTAGTTGGGCATCGCTTGGTATCTCTTGGAAGCGAGGGTGGTCAAAAACGAGGTAGGTTTGTTTGCCCCCTAATATAGCCAGTTATCGAGCCCCTTTTCTCGCCCTCCCCCCTCCGCCCCCCCTCCGTCCTTGCCCCTGTCCCTTCCGCCGCCCCTCCCCCTAACACACGCATGCGCTTCCGCGTCATGAGCAATCAAGACATGTTCGTTTGTAGTTTTCGGCCTTCGGGGGTCCTTGCCAGACCCCAATCCCCAGGAACGACTCCGGATTAAATTGCCCGTACCTTTGGGGAGCAGCGTTGCGCAAAATCACGACGTCAGATGTCTGGGCACCGCGCAGGAGATGGTATTCGCCACTCCGTGCCCCCAGAAGGTGTGCAGATTCTTATCTCCAGTCGCACACTGCTGTTCCTACTGAGCCGCAGGCCCCCCCCCCCACCTGTAAGGACGCCCCAATTAACCTCGACCACACGATAGCAGCATATATTGCCCTTCAGCACATTTCACTTGTTTTTATTTCCGGGCCGCCCTCGGGTGTTATCGGGGTACTACGTCCTAGCGGTGGGGGCTGTTCTATGGGGTCGATACTTTGTGAGTGTGGTCGGACGTTTATACATGGCCATGCTCTTGTGGTCGGGCGTTTATACATGGTCATGCTCCGTGTTTTTAGGGAACATCACGCGTTCCATGTTCTTGTTTGTATGATCCATGGGCAGAGTTTCTTGGCAGCCCCATGTGATAGAATGCCCATTATTTCTACATTGACATTTGATGATCGGTGCTTTTTGTACATTCCCATGCCTTTAACTTGTTGACATTTGGCTTGTAGGTTAATGTGTTTCATGGTAGTTTCCTGGCAGACACACTATCCAGTGATCCTACTATGTTAGTTGAGGTAAGTTAGTGATCCTACTGTTGCGTTTGATGCTCTTGATCGCCATCTTATGTGTTTCTTGCACGTTCACTTGTGTTGTCTCTGCTGTCGCTGCTCGCTGACCGCCCGAACTTGTCACCTACAGGGGGATCTATTTTCCGCCCCTGTAGAACAATATCCACGCGGGCGTGTTTCAGGCCCCTTCTAATGTCTGACCTTCTTCCACTTACTTTCCCAGTCACCAGAGTTCTAGGAGACTGCCTGGATGCTTCAAAGCTGCCCAGTCTGATTGCCCCGGACATTCGCCACCGCGCTCGCGGAAGCCGCGTGCCAATTCAGTGGCGTGGAACGGTTGTAGCGTTGCACGGTTGGTTCTTTGCCTCTTTGGGTGTTTTGGGATTCTCTCCGAGGTGCCCAGGAGTTCGCTTAAAAGTCTCATGGGGACCTCTCTGGAGCCTCTGGGGCCTTGTTTTGGACCCCTCGGGGGCCTATGGACGTCCTTCTGGAGGTCTGGGGGCCAGAGGAAGTCTCGAGGTTGCTGGAGGGTGATTCCTGGAGCCTCCTCCCCCTTCCTTTCTTGGTCCCTCCCTACCGTTTTCTTTTTGCCCCTCCTCCTCCCGGCGCCCCACTGGGCCTGGCGATGGCGGTGGCCATCGGAGGAGCGTGCGACCTCCTGGGGAGGCACCGCAGCCGGACTGTCGAGACAGGCGGCAGGCGGAGGATCACAGAGGACGAGGAGCCCAGGGAGGCAGCCTGGCGGCGTGGGAGGCGCCCGGGGAAGCTTTTCCTCGACGCGGGCGTCCAGGGGCCTGTGCACTACAACGGAACGAGGTACGGCCACGCGACGAAGGGTTTCAGGCGCGGCGACGAAGCCAGGCGGGCGGCCTAAATTCCAATACCTGGGCCCCTTACGGGGTCGCCTCCGCCGTCAAGGAGAAGGGGCGCATACGCCCAGCAGGCCCAAATGTCCGGGCCCTCTGCGGGGTTGGCACCACGCCTCAGGAAGGCGCTTGCGCCTGACCAGGCGGCTAGGCAAGCCAACGGCCAGGCCGCAGGCGCCTGCGCCCGGCGGGCGACGGCGAGCACGCAGCCGCCAGCTGGGGATGCGCTACATCGGAGGAGCGGCCCAGCCAAGCGCGAGGACATTGCCGTGGCCTGCCCCAAACGCTTCGCACGCGCACGCGCCAGGCGCCCGTTGGCTCAGCAGGCGCCGGCGCCGCCGCGCCAGGCGTCAGGAGGCGTCGGTGCGGCCAGCTGCGGGACATCAGTGGCATCAGGAATTCGATGCTGGTGCCAGCCCTCGCAGCCTCCCTTTGCACGTGGTGCAGTGTTGCCTCGCCAGAGGCCGGGGGCGCTGCAGCGCGTGACTGCCCTCAGACGTCGCCGTGGAGATCCACGACGATTTGCTGAAAGGGGCGGCGGAGGCCCGCTTCGCGTGGTGGACGGAATCTATGACGCAGCATGGCGCATTCTGTGGCATGACAGTATGGCCATCTTCATCTGACACCGCTGCCGCCTCCCCTCCTCCTCGAGCCTCACTGTGTAGGTGCGAGTTGTTCCGTTCGTGCTAGCTTTTTGATGTAACCGCTAGGCATTATCAGCCTTCAGAGATATGCGGGCTCCCTCTCACTTGCTCTTACCCGTTGCCACTTGCCTCTTGCTTCTTTCCTCTTGCCTCTGCTCTATCTCTCTCTCTTTTTCTCTCTCCCCCTCCCGCCACCCCACTGGGGGTCCTATTTTTTGGGGGGCCAAGCCGGGCCGCCCTTTGGGGGCCCAGCAGGGTCCACCACCCACCCCGTGCTCGGCAGGTCTCCGCCGTCGCCCCCGCAGTGGCGCGGCGTGGGAGGCCCGTTTCGCGCGGTGGAAGGAGGCCATGACGCCGCGTGGCGCATCGAGCGCCAAGGCAACAGTGCCATCGTCATTTGAACCCGCTGCCGCCTCCCCTCCTCCTCGAGCCTCATTGCGTAGACTCGAGCTTTTTCGTAAGCGCTACGCTGCTGGCAGAGACAACCGCTCATGAAGTCCCGAGGACGTCCGAATCTGCCCCCGATGAACCCGAACAAGATTCAACGCGGGCTGTCGTGCATATTGTTTGCCACGTCCAAAGAATGTGACGATTGCTTTCCATATCTGAGGTATGCTGCTATTGTTATCTGCGTGCTGCCACATCCTCCTCCTCGCGTCCAGCCCGATCCCTCCCCCAGTCGCATCTCACCTACAGTCAGACTCACCCCTTTGCAGAAACATTCGAGCTTATACACATTCATATCTAGAGTCGTTCACATTCCGATTCGCCCATACTCATGTTCACCTGCGCTGACGCACAGTTACACTCAGGCTTGCGCGCGCTCGGATTCACCGAGGTTCAGGTTCACCCATACTCAAAACGACTCCCGCCCTGACGGTTTCACACCCATCTGCAACCGTATTCATGTTCATCGCGAAGTAGCAGGCGTCGCAGGCCCGCTACGGGGGAGCCAACCAGGAACATTGGTCTTTCCGTGGCGATTTCCGAGGTGATGGGGAGCTGCATGCTCGTTGTTCTGTATTTCTTCATGCGGTACCCTCCGCGCGCGTGCCTCCTCCTGCTCTTTCCTCGTCTTGCAGATCCCTGTGCTCCCGTGCCGTCCCTCCCTCCGTTCCTCTCACTCCTTCTTCTCCGCTCCCTCGCTCCATCGCCCCCTTTCACCGCTCATTCCCCTCTGATCCCAGGGGCGGGGATGGTCGTCCGAAAAAATGGACAAGCTGGGGAGGAATCGTTGACAGGGGGGGTGGGAGGAGGATGACGAGGGGGAGGAGGAGGAGGAGGAGGAGGAGGAGGAGGAGGAGGAGGATGAGGAGGAGGAGGAGGAGGAGGATATATACATATATATATATATATATAAACACATATATATATATACATACGAGGGTGGGGAGGAGGAGGAGGAGGAAGAGGAAGAGCAGGAGGAGGAGGGGGAAGGGGAGGAGGGGGTAGAGGAGGAAGAGGACGAGGACGAGGGCGATGACGAGGACTAGGACGGAGACGACGCGGAGAAGGAGGAGGAGGAGCAGGAATAGGAGGAGGACGAGGAGGAGGAAGAGGAGGACATGGAGGCGATGGACGAAGAGGAAACGGAGGAGGAGGAGCAGGATGACCAACGCAAAACCAGGACGTATAAACGCTGTTTCAATACACGTCCCATGTCCCTGCACAGATGTGTTTCACTGCGTGAAGCTGCCGTTGAATGACGAGCGCCCCGTGGGACAGAATTTAAGACGGGAGCTCCATTTTGAAAGGATGCGCCCTCCATTCTTCGAGCTTCACGGGCTGCGACCATGTTAGGCATTCCAGCTCGAGGAAGTGCCCACCGACCTTCTCGCTTTGAAAAGGAACTGGTATCTGTGTAGCTGCTGCACAATGCTTAGCCTATATTCGTGCAGCATGTCTTAGTCTTAGGCACGGGCTCCATTTGAAACGGGCACGCCCTCGACCCGTTTGCTCTTTGCGAAAGCTCAGTGGACGGCCCAGGCGAGAGCCCAACAACCAACAGCTACCTGCCTCCATCTACAACTGTTGGCAGCTTTCAGGTGAAAGGGCGCGGCGCAAAGGCGATATCCACATTTCGAAGACGTACCGTCCTCCATCCGTGTAAGCGTTGGACGTTTTGAGACGAAGGAGCGTGGCGTGAAGGCGAGATGCGCATGATGAGAATCTGTATCTGGCCAGCAGTTAGACACTATGACCTTGCGAGTTGTAAGGAAGTTTCAATCGAAGCGCCCGCCCCCCCGCCTGCAGACACGCCTGGTGGTACGACACGGGGGAGTTAGTTTTAAGGCTGTCGGTTTGGGACGGTCGAATAAAAAAGAGGAGGAGGGGACTCACAACACTACCAATACTACCACTCATCACTATACGTGTGTAGTCATACTTTGGTAGC
>CAUYUJ010019904.1:162500-202500 GCA_963575745.1 Prorocentrum cordatum | reverse complement strand
AACATGTCGCCTTAGGACGGCCCCGCGACGGCCCAGGACTGTTTGTAAACGACCTGAGGACGCCCTTCAACGGCCACCAGGCCTTCCATGTCGGCCCCACTGCGCACCAACGTTTCCCCCCAGTGGCCCCAACAGAGGGCAACCCGAGATGACCTCGAGAAAGCACTGGGATGGCTCCGCCCCTCTGTCTGGCCAGTCGATTAAATGATCCTGGGTGTGCGTGCCAGTTGGTTGAAATCCACTCCCTCGGAATACTTTATATAGTGAAGTAACAGTCGAGCTCGATTTGTCGCTTCGTCTCTTTCTTTCTCTCGAACTCAAGTTCTTTAACTCGACTTCCGATGTTTATGCGATAGAAGAGTTCGAGTTTGAGTCGTTCTGAACAGCTCCATTCGTGGAAATGTTCAGTGTCGATCATGGGAAACAACTATCTCGAGCGAGTTGCAGGTTCCCTAGTTCCGCGGAACGGCCATTCCCAGCGAGCCGATAGTTCTCGAGTTATCGGTATCAATCCGGTCGAGGAAAACCGTTTTTGCTCGACCCTCTCCCCCCCTCCCGGCGCGCTCGCCCAGATGAGTCTCCGATTTCTATTGATTTCAAAACCTCCAGGCCTCTCAAAAAGGGTCGGAGGATCTCGTCACATCGCCGATGCATCGCCGATGCGGCTCGATGTGGGGCCCGATGCTGTCCGCGCCGACGTCGCCGATGCATCGGCGTCGCTGATGCATCGGCGATGCTGCGCGATCCTCCGACCCCATCGATTCGGACTCCGTTCGGGAGGCCCCCAACCCTGCTGCCAGGACTCGGCAGTCGGCAGCCAACCCTCCCAAGAGCCCTGAGGTACCTCATCTACGTCATCATCACGGCCTTCTGCTTCGGAGGCGCCCCGCCCGCTCTTGGACCGCTCTGTGGGCGGGATCGCGGGGGCCCCCGCCCGAGGACCGGGCGACCGCCCGTGGCACCTCGCCCCGCCTCAGAGGGAGGGCATACCGACGCCGGAGCCCCTCGTGTTCTGCGGGTGACAGTTTCCAGGTGAGAGTATCCGCCGGAGACTCTCATGACCGGGCGCATACCGCCCGTGCCGCGTTGGAGCGGGGCCTGCAGGCAGTCCAAACATGGTACGTGCTCTTGCCTCGCTGGCGCTTCCCAGGGGAGCCCTCACCGCCACGACAGTGTTGGCTTCGGAGTCGTGGCGTAGAACGCAGCTCGGGAGAGGCCCAGGGAGCAGCGGTAGTCCATTCCTTGAAGGTCTCGGCGTCGTGCAATAATGACGACGGGCGCTCTTTCCCCGTCTGTGACCCGGGGCTCTTGCGGACCGATTCGTCCGACAATGATGCCGCACAGAGACGGGGCCCGGTGGTCGTGGTCGCGATTTCTTTCGACGGCGGTTTTGTTTCATGGCGTCTTCTCCTTCTCACCCGTGGGAGTTTCTGCCGCTCGCCGCGCCCGCGCGCTTGGAGGCGGGGAGCGCCGCGCCACCCTGGGTCCAGATAGTTAGGGGCCTGTCGCCTTCAGAGCAGCAGGGCGCTTAGGGGTGCAGCGTCGTAGCGTCTCCTGCAGCGGCACCCTCTCCCCGCGCAGGAGGGACGGATCTTTCTCATCCGTCCCATTGTTTTGGTCTATCTGACTTTTTTCATCTCCCTCGAACCTCTGTCACTGCCTCGTCTTAACCGCGAAAGGTTTTAGACCCCCCAATTTGGTGTAATGTATTAATTGTTCGGCAGCCTTATTCACGGATTGAGGGGGAGACTATGTTTTCGTTGCCCCGCGGCACCCGCCAGTAGCTACGACTACGATTGCAACTACGAGTGCGACGACTACGAGTTCGGCGCTATGCCTCAAGAGCGCTCTCATGGAAAACCTTGATTCAGAAGCTTGGTTCTCAGAAACTTTATCCTGAAAACTCAATCCTGAGAAGGACTGTTGAGGCTCAGGCCCCGCGCGGGCCCTCCACTGTCTACAGTTACAGCTTCGTCGTCGGCGACGCGGGCGCCGACTTCTAAATTGTTGCCGCGGCGACGAATGCGATCTATAACGCAATCATCTTACAAGTGGCGATTGTGAGAACAGGACTCGGCGACGAATGCGATCTAGACATATGTATATATATGCATATATATATACATATATATACACACCTACATATATATACATACGAGGGCGGGGAGGAGGAGGAGGAAGAGGAAGAGCAGGAGGAGGAGGGGGAAGGAGAGAAGGGGGTGGAGGAGGAAGAGGACGAGGACGAGGGCGATGACGAGGATTAGGACGGAGACGACGCGGAGGAGGAGGAGGAGGAGGAGCAGGAATAGGAGGAGGACGAGGAGGAGGAAGAGGAGGACATGGAGGCGATGGACGAAGAGGAAACGGAGGAGGAGGAGCAGGATGACCAACGCAAAACCGGGATGCGCCCTCCATTCTTCGAGCTTCACGGGCTGCGACCATGTTAGGTATTCTAGCTCGAGGAAGTGCCCAACGACCTCCCCGCTCTGAAAAGGAACTGGTGTTTGTGTAGCTGCTGCACAATGCTTAGCCTATATTCGTGCAGCATGCCTCAGTCTTAGGCGAGGGCTTCATTCGAAACGGGCACGCCCTCGACCCGTGTGCTCTTTGCGAAAGTTCAGAGGACGGCCCAGGCGAAAGCCCAACAACCAACAGCTACCTGCCTCCATCTACAACTGTTGGCAGCTTTCAGGTGAAAGGGCGCGGCGCATAGGCGATATCCACATTTCGAAGACGTACCGTCCTCCATCCGTGTAAGCGTTGGACGTTTTGAGACGAAGGAGCGTGGCGCGAAGGCGAGATGCGCAATGCTCTCACAACTGTGTTCAGAATTCCCCCGTCGCGCAAAGTGGCCCAGGGAGCATTATTCACCGAGAGAAAGAATCCCCCAACATTGTCCAGCATGGCGAAAAAAACGATAAACTAATTTCCGGGCGGCGTCGCGGGCGCTGACGCTGAAGATGCGCGTGCAGATTGAATCTAAGCATCTATACGGATGCCTCAGTTCGGGGGGGTCCCGCTTTAACGGGGAATTCCTCTCCTGCCGTTCTCTTTCCTGTCTCTTCTCCTCTTCTCCGTTTTTGCACCCGTTGGCTTAGGCTGCGCGGCCTTTTGCGAAGGGGTGAACCCCTCATCCTGGGCCGCCGGGGGCCATGGTCGCCCTCGTCGGCTGCGCGTTCGTCCCCCTGGCGGCGGCGGTGGCCGCCTGGGCGGGGCTGGGGTTTCCAGTGGCCCGGCCCACAGGGGTTTCAAGGAATATATGGGAAAGGGGAAGCCCATGGAGCCCAGATGCCCCTGGGAAACCATCGACAGCGCGGATGGGGCCCTCGGTGCCATCGCGACCCGCGAGATGCGGGAACAGCACGGAGGGGCCGACGTCGGACCCGCTACTTGGATGGCCTCGGCGGTTGCTATGTACTTAGCAGACTCACTACACTAAGTTAAGTACGTAGTACTTAGTTAGCTGACTCAGGTAAGTACCTCATAAGTGCTGACTAAGTGGCCCACTTAGTAAGGACTTACTAAGTACTTAGCTATCCACTTAGAAGTAGTTAGCTAAGTGCTTAGCGAACTTAGCTATCCATTTATAAACATTTGTAACCAGTTCGCTAAGTCGGTTATGAGTGATTTAGCGAATGCTGGGCGTTTTTGTTGTCCCCTCCAAGGGCTCTCCGCAGGGAATAAAGGTACGGCCCCCTTTGAAACGGTCTCCGCCTGTTCGTTGAGCGCTGCAGCGCTACATAGTTTGCACGTTCGATCTGGAGTCGCTGCCCTGGATTTTTGCTTTTGCTGATCAGCAGCGCAGCAGCGCTGCCTTCTGATTCATATGAATACGAAGCGCTGCAGCGCTGCATTTCACAGTTTACCGCATGTTTTCTAGTTGCGCGTTGATCGCGTCCTCGTTATCGTCCAGCTCCGTTGCAGGAGAATTTGAATGCACTTGTAATTGCATTATTGTTGCATGCGTTGTATTGGGCGGTTCGCATTGCGCGCTCCAGGTTTCATAGCACATCTGTCATGTTGCGTCGCGGCGCAAAACATGTTTGCATCGCCATTTCGCCTTGCGCTGCATCGGGGTGCGCGCTCGTGTCTTGTAAGCCTTGGGCTGCAGCCCATATCGGCAGTTGCGCTCGCAATTTACCGTGCCCTCCAAGCCCGTATTCGCGAGCGCCGCGCGCAATCAGCTAGTCTCAGGCTGCGGCCGCGCGCCGCATCTGCAGGCCGCGCCCGCGGGTTCGCGCGTTGCTTTCGGCGCCGTCGCGCCGATGATGGCGCTGCAGGCGCGCCGGGAGGAGAAGATCTTGCAGCGCATTGACGATAGCAATGCCTCGGGGAGGTTGGGCATCGGGGCGGGGCCGCCTGGCGGAGTTTCTGCTGGCGGAGGGGCTAGCGCGTGCGCGGCAGGCCCCATCCGCCCAGATGGGCGTCGACATTGAGAACCGCAATGGTTCGTTAGTGAACCCTGCGCGGGCTCGCAATGTAGGCGCGAAGATTTGCGCCCGGGGCTTCGTCTTTGCCAAGGCGGCAGGGGCCGCGGCCTTCGAGGCCCCGCCCGGAGGGCCGCAGTTGCAAGAGGCCATGTTGGCGAACGGGCGCCTTTCGCGGCTCAGTGGGGGTCGGCGCCCCCCACTGGACTCACTGCGGTGCGCGTCTGTGGGCGGCTCCCACGCGAATGTCCTCCTCCGCTGCGCGTTGGCCAAGGCACCGGCCACGGTGAAAGCGCCGGCAGACGATCGGGGCCGCGTCGACTCCGAGCGGCTGCGCGCGTTGTGCCCGCAACTTGCGACGGCAGTCGGCAAGGACATGACGTGGTTGATCATGAAGCACGCGGTGGCCAGCGCGAAGGGTCTCAAGGACTGCGCGCAGAGGGCGCTGCACGCCGACGTCGGGGGGGCGGCCCACGAGACCGAGATCACTCGATCAGGCTGCAGCCTTTCTCCGTTGCGCGTGCATGTAGTAAGGGTCAGAATGGCGCACGAGGAGGGCGATGATTGGGAGGGCGTGGAGGAGGAGGTTGACGAGAACAAGGAGCTAGGCATGATAGGAGGAGTTACCGTCTTGCAGCACGTGGTCGGCTCGGCGCTTGCCGCGGGCAGGTGCGCGGGCGCTCTTGGCACGCGGCCTCGTCGAGGGTTCGAGCGAGCCCGACTGGCGCGACGTCGCCGTCCAGGCGGGCCACACGAACCCGCCCTGCAAGGCTTGGGTCGCCGACCTGTGCATGTTTGTTGAGCTCGGGCGGCAAAGCGGAGAACTTCCCCGTGCAATAGATGAGGCCCTCCGGACCTTCGCGAATGTGGACGTCTCGGGGCGCGCTTTGATGTGCGGCTCCGAGATGCGGCGCAGGTTGAATGCGATTAAGTGGGGGGAGCACGGGGGGTCGCACCTGAACGTCGCGGCGGCGATCGTGAAGGCCAATTGCTCAGGCGAGCAAGTGGTGGGCAGCATGTGCAGAACCATCCATCAGCCTGTCGGCGCTTTCCCCCCTGCATGCGCTGCAGCGCGTGGGCCATTGTTGTGCATTTCGCTGCGTTGCGAGAGTTGCATGCCCATCCTCTCCCTTCGTTGCAGTGCTAAGCCTGTTCCCAGAAAGCAATCGCTGAAGCGATGCGCGGATCATGGCGAGCGAGATCACCCTCGTCGCGAATCCTGCCCGCAGGCGGATGCGGCGGCGGCCGACAACCTCATGGCCGAGGCAAGGTCGCTCGTGAAGCGGTTGGATATCGGGGCGGAGGAGGGCTTCATGCTCGCCGCAAAGTTGGGCGTCTGTTGCGCCGTGTACCTGGCGAAGAAGCGATCACCGGGAGACCGCAGCTACGCGCGCGCGGCAGATCGCGCAGGCATCTTCTCACGCCTCATCTTGCATAATGCGTTGTTTCCTTCCTCCGTCTATCGCTTTATAACGTCGCTGCAGCGATCCTCCCAAGAGGTGTCCATCGAGGAGCTCGGGGGGCCAGCCCAGTTGCAGATGAAGACGTCGGGGATCGAGTTCGGCAAGGCTGCGCCGACCGACAGCCAGGCGGGCGGTGGCGCGACGCCCGCGGGCAACGATGCAAACGCACCGCCCGCGGCAGCGGCGTCGTCGGCCGCTGAGCTGAAGAGCAACATCTTCCGCATGCGGCGCGCAGGGTTCGACGTGGGGAAGCGCGTCGTCCAGAAGACGGACGTGGGTGACGTCCTCAAGGTGCTCTCCATCTCGGAGAATGGGGCCGCCTCCCAGCAGAAGCTGCGCGCCGACCTGGTTGGCGAGGAGATCGAAACTGCGCGGCTGCAGCCGCCCCGCCGCCCATTGGGGGGCAGGGTGGGTCATGAGATATAGGGGTGGTTGCGATGACGGCGGTTAAGAACAGGACTCCGAGCGGGCGGATTGCAGTAGACAGCTTGCTCGAAAAGTACAAGGTTGCCTCCAGGGTGCAGGGGCAGGTGCCGTTCGCGAGGGAGCACCTGCCGCCGGCCCATGGGGGCTGGGCGATGGATGCGTTCAAGGGGGCATGCAACATGGCGTTGCGGCTCCAGGCGCTGAAGCACCAGGCGAACATGCTGCACCTGGAGATCATGCAGGGCCCGCCAGCCGCGCGCTGCGCGCGCGCGTTCAAGGCTGGAGATCTCGTCAGACATGTGTTTCCGCAGTCGCCCGCGCCCCCTACCCCTCCCACCCGCCCACCCCCCCCGCCCGCGACATCGCGCTGCAGCGCTGCGCTGTTCAGATTGTCACCCGGATTTCCAGGCACTTCACGCCGCAGCGACGAGGCCACCGATGATGCCCATTGCGCGCCATGTGGCTCCACGGTGGGGGTCGTCGCTTCTCGGTCGCGTCCACAGGGGCGAGCGCAGGCTGCTCTGCAGAGGGCATTTCGCTGGGGAAAGTTGGCCACTACGAGTTCTGCGTGAGCCCCCAGTTCGCGGGGCCCCAGGTCGACGCCTCGCGCGACCGCGACGCATTCGCCTCGCCTTTCTGGGCGGTGGCGCGGGGCGAGGACCCCAACGTGGAGCTCATGGCGGAGGTCGAGGCGTTCGGCAAGGGTGCGAGCAAGCTTCAGGCGGCGGCGCCCCAGATGGTCAACGCCGTGGCGCTCGCCAAGGGTGACTTCTGGTGCTGAAGCCGTGGCCGCGGCTGCAGCCGCGGCCAGCCAAGAAGCCCAGGGCGGCCTGAACTGGCGATATTCATATGCATGCATGAGCGCGCGGAGGAGGGCGAGGCGGATGGGGGGAGGGAGGAGGAGGAGGCAAGAGGCAAGGTAATACTTGGGAGGAGGATGATGCTGGGGAGGAGGTGGGCGGCGTGGATCAGGAGGAGGGGCGGCGAGCGCGCGCGGCGCCGAGCCATCCTTAGAGGCCGCCGATTGTTGTAAGCAGTGTCTGGGTGGATGCGCTGTTTGATGCCAGCCGTGGCGCTGCAGCCCGCGGAATGATTCAGTGCGCTCGCATCGTCCTTGCAGTGACTGTGCAATCTGCTATGTGACCAGCCCTTCCCGCATGTATGCCGCTGCAGCGGCTCATCGTTGTTGTGCATGTTGGCGTTGTCGCTGCTCTTCCTTACTCGCCAGTGGTATCTTTGACATGCGCTGCAGCGCGCCTCGTCATGCGTTGCTCTTCCGCGTGCGTGAGCCACCGCCACATGCGTCAGCATTCAGTCGCAGCCACGCTGGCGCTTCAGCGCGTCCCGGCGCGGGCTGCAGCCTCAGCGCGCGCGATGACGACGATCAATTGCAATGTCGCCACATTGCGCGACGCGGCGACGGGCAGAGAGCTGCGCGTCGACATCAACGTGATCGATGGTCGTGAGTGCATCACTGCGTGCAACGAATCCCTCAGCGCGTGGTTGTGCGGCCGAGCTAAAGCTGCGCAGCACCACCTTCCTCGGTTGGCTGAAGCAGCAGCGTGCCGTCGCGGCGTCGGCGTCGTCGGCGCTATTCGCCGCGGTGCCGCGCCGTCCGGCCACGCGGTCGGGCCGCGCGAGTCGCGGGGCTCAAGAGGCGAGCGACCACAGCTCCCTGAAGAAATTGGAGTTGCCGCCTTTCGGCGATGCGCGCGCCGCGACTCTCGAACTTTTCGCCCCTCCACCTTCGCGCTGCCGCTCGAAGCTGCAGGTCGCCCTCCACGAGCAGGGCATGGAGTAGTACATCAAGAACAAACTGCGCGCGGAGGTCGATGATGCGACGTCGCCGCTGATGCGGCCACGGCGGCACGCTCCTGCATGTCCCGATGGGGCTCGCATCTACTGGTCGGGGAAGATGCATGCGTGGCGGGCCGTGCGCACCGCGGCGGTTGGCGGTGGGGCCAGGACGGCGCTTTTCCGCGTGAAGTCGACCAAGGAGGTCGCGCGGGGGCACGCCGTGAAGCGGTGCAATGCCGCTCTTTGGGCAGTATGCTCGAATTCTTGATTTGTGTTCCTACCATTGGGCCTTTGTTGGGGGCGTCTTGGGGCCCTCTTGGGCAGTCTTGGGCGCCGCTTAGGCCGTCTGGGAGCTCTCTTGGAGGCTGTCTTGGAGTGTCGGAGCTCGAAATGGCGAGGATCCAAACATATTTGAAGCAGCTACGGAAAATCCGTGATTTTCGTCTCTCGGGGTCCTGGAGGCCTCTTGGGAATCTCTTCTGGCCCTCTTGGGGTCTCCCTCCTGAGCTCTCTTAGAACTGACGGCTCGAATCGTCGGTTCGTGTTCGCCTTTTCGGGCATTCTTGGGTACCTCTGGGGCCGTCTAGGAGCCCTCGTGGGCTGTCCTTGGGCCCTCTCGGGGGCATCTTCGGCCGTTTTGGGGCAGGGTGGCCTCTTGGGTCGTTTTGGCGAAAACGCGAAAAGCATTGAACAACCCAAGGATCATCTCATTTTTGCCTGTCGGTACTCTCTTGGGACGGCTCTTGGGGCTCTGTTGTGACGCCTCGACGGCCTCGCGGGCCGTCTTGAAGCCATCTTGGTCCGTCTTGTGGCCGAAGAGGCCCGTCTTGTAGCGGTATTGGGCCGTCTTGGAGGCATGGCTTCGGGAGCGCGAATTTGGTGCATTTTGCTAGGGGTCGTGGCCTCGGGAAGAGGGGGGTGGTGCACGCAGGTGAGGGCGTCCCGGAAACGCCAGGGACTTGTCTGGGCGCCGACAGAGCATCGGAAAGGGGGGCGGTGCGCGCTTGCGCGCAGGGGGACGCGACGAGGGGGGGGTCCCTTACTGGAGTACAGAAGCCCTGCCAGCAGCACCTGGCATTCTAGCGCGCGTCAACGTGCCAGGGGGTCGCCAACGTCGGTCTTCGATTCCTCGTCCTCTCCCCCAGTCCCCTGCCCTCGCTCTTGCCCCGGGTCCCTCACAAGGCGCCTCCTGCATCGCGCAGATCACGAGCGCCTGCCTGCAGCACCTGTTCCCCGCCACGCGCGAGCGTGCGGTCGGCGGGGGTTCGGGGTGGGCGACATGGGGTGAGCCAAACAGCTGAGTCGCGAGGGTGCAGCAGGTTCGTGCAGCAAAGACGGGGCTGGCGACGCCTCTGTCATTGCGATTTTGTCGCTTTGACCCTCGGGTGTCCCCATCCTGGCCACGGCCGAACTCCCGGCTGACCCACTGGGATCGAAGCAGATGCGGTCGATGGACCGCGCCGTATTGTCGATGGATCGGCGATAGGGTTCGATTCGGAACCCGATATTCTCCATCCTGACGCCGTCGATGCATTGCCGACGTCGCCGATGCATTGCCGATGCATTGCCGATGCATTGCCGATGCATTGCCGATGCGGCGAGATCCCACCGACCCCATCGATTTCGATCCCACTTGTGTGACCGCCATGGTCAAGACGTTGTCTCATCCGCTTCCGTGCTCGAACGGCTCTGGATGCCCAGAAATTTTCCGATGCGCTGGAACATTGGTGCAAAACTGGAGCGCAAGGCCACGCTTACTTGACCCGGGCTTTCGACAGGAGGTGGCAGCGCCATGGTTTAACCCGTTGACGCAGTGTGAATTGGTTAACTCCTCGGGTGCTCACCTTCTGCCTTTGTTTCCTACTCTTCTCTCGCCTCCCTCTGGACGTCTTGTCGCGATGTTGGTGTCACTGGGGCCTCGCCGGCGTTCAGAGTAAAATTGTGTACAGGTTTCGTTGCGCTGCGGAAAGCATGGTCAGGACGTTGTCCAGGAGTTCTGTAAGGGGTCCGGGGATGGATTTTGAGCGAATGTGGCCCTACGTCAGGCTGGCCTCCTCGAGCCCTCGGCGGCTACAGCGCGGGCATGGCATTCGTGTTCGGAGCACTGGGGCTCAGCCTGCCTGGGCAGGATCTTTGAAGGCACGGGAGGAGGAGGAGGAGGAGGAGGAGGAGGAGGAGGAGGAGGAGGAGGACGAGGAAGAAACGGAGTAACAGGAGGCGGGGGAGGAGGTGGATGGGGGAGGAGGAAGTCACAGCCTGAAGACATGGAGATGGAGACGGAGACATCCTCCCCTCCAGCCGGTACCAGTAAGTTTACCAGGAGGCCATGTGAGAAGTCTTAGGGTCTTGGGTCCACGGCGTAGAAGGCAGATATCGAAGTCTTTGACGAGTTCGTTGGGATTAGGCACGTGCCCTCTGGAGGAGTTGACGGATCAGGACCTGCAGTGGTACGGCCCCCAAATGGGAATACCTCAAACGGAGGAAACGTATCGGAGGTCGCTTCCAGGGCCGCGGCTTTCGCATGTTTCTGGCGCCCATTGCCACCAGAAAGAGTGCTGTCAAACCTTGCGCCAGAATTTCGGGATGCTGCTTTGAAGACGGTCTCGGCTTTCTTTCCAGACCTCGCCGAAAACAAGTTCCAGTCAGTTATCCCTGATACTGTGTTCATCGCTACGCCGACGGTGTAAGGTGAATGTTGCCGGGTGGCAGTGGCAGTTTCTTGTAACGTTCGTGAATTTAGAGAACCTTGTTTTTGACAGGAGATTCGCAGGTTGTCTGGGAAAATGGCTCTGGGAAGATATCTTTTCCCCAAAGAGTCTTTGCATTAACGGGCTCTTACTTTGCTCCAAGGAATTGGGCCGCGTTTTCGGTTTGGCGAATTCGTGCCGGCCGTCGCCGCCCCGTCGCCGCCTCTCGTCTGGGCCAGGTGGCCGGTCTGGCGGCTCCGTGCCGGCCGTCGCCGCCCCGTCGCCATTCGTCGCCGTCCGTCGCCGTGTTTGGATTGCACCACGTAGGTTGCACGAAACAAGCACTCGCGCCTTTTTTGTGTACGTATATATTATATACATATATGTAAACGCTCGCAAAATAAATAGTACCACGAATATGTCCCAATATAGATGAACTCTAGATTTTACAGAACACAGATTGCACAACCATATTTGTTGCACCCCGTAGATTGTGCAACATGTTTCGCGCCACATGGAAACAACATATTTCACCACACACGTTGCACAACATCTAGTGGATAACATAGATAGTACCACATGGGTTGCACGACGTCAATTGGACAACGTGGATAGCTGGAATGAGTGTATGGGGTTCACATTGGCTAGCACATTGATGTCATCTCTCGGATAAAGCAAGTGGCCGATGGTATCCCAATCGAAAGTTCGGCCTATATGGACATGAGCTGTGGGCACCCTCTGGGTACGATTAACTTCGAGGGATCCTGGCGACGAGTTCATGATGCAGCGGTGTTGAACATTATCATGGGGCGGATGGCCCGCGTTTGACTGCAAGAAAAGAGACCGATGTTGCGGCTGGAGTATCTAGGTAAACAGGGCGCGATCCAGGACGGCGCCCAAGATTTCAGCATCCGCGACAAAAACTTCTGAAAACAAAAGAATCCGCGGTCCACGTCGCAGAGCAGGCCGATGTCTTGAATTCGCGAGTAGGGTTGCGTCGCTTGAGGCATGCGACCAGAGGGGCGCTGCGGACGTGGGCCCGGTTCAAGCTGGAGCATAGGTTCATGGGCAGCCCGCGCGAGCGGGGCCCCCTCCGCAAGCTTGGGCGACGCCGCGGCGCGGCGCAGCCTTGCCCCGATTAGGCGCGGCCCGTCGCGCCGCGACTGCGGCGCGCGATCGGATTCTGCGACCATGGCTGGCGAGGCCCTCGCCAGCGGCGCGGGGTTCTGCGAGGCGGGCCACGGAGCAGTTCGCGGAAAGTGCAGGGAAGCGCGCTGCGAGATGCGCGCCAGGGCAGATTTCGCAGTGGTTTCCCGCTCGGCGGCGACGTGTCGTTCCGCTCGGTCGGCTTCAAGCGAGACGCGGCCGCTGGCCAAGGCGCTGAAACGTGCGGGGGGGGGATTTCAAGCGGCCGGGGCGGCGCGGGCGTCCAAGTCTACGCAGCAATTGCGAGCAATGGCAGTTTCATGTCTGAGAATGCGGGGTGCGGGGTTCTTTTTGTTTGCGGTGGCGAAATAACCCCGTCGTGGCGGTTCATCCCCGCGGCGCCCGCTGCCGGCGGAACGCGCGACGACGTTGCCCGATTTCAGGATCGGTCTTCGGCGTGCCTGGGGGGCGACGTCGACGGCGACATCCAGCAGTGGTCGCGAGGTCGGTCGCCAGAGCCGAGCTTCGAACGCTCTGTCATGCGCGCCGCATGTCTAAGCCCGGCGTCGTCTGGCGAGCTGCAGCGTGCGCGCGCCATTGATGGCGCTGGCGACGGCGAACCTGCCGCGCGGTGGCGGGCCAAGCCCGCTCGCCGCGGCAGATCGCGAGGCCCGAGATGGCGGGCGCGCGCCGTGCAGCTTGCAGCGGGCCACTCGGGGGAACCTAGCCAAGGGCACCGCGCGCGCCCTGGGCGGCGCCTGGGCGAGCGCGTCGGGCGGCGGCCGCGGGGGACAGAGCCGGGTGAAAGCAGCCATTTTTCCCAACCATCCTGTGGTGTTGGGTCCTCGTTTTGAAGAGACAGCGCCCCGCGTCTCCTTCCTTCCTGCCTTCCTTCCTTCCTTCCTTCCTTCCTTCCTCCTCCCCCTCCTCCTCCTCCCCACCCCCCCTCCCCCGTGGCCCCATAGGGAGCTCCACCGAAGGCCCCAGTGGGGGTGTCCACATGCGGTCCCCCCACCCCGGGCAGCGTTTCGTGGCCCCATAGGGAGCTCCACGGTAGGCCCTAGTGGGGGTGTCCACATGCGGTTCCCCCACCCTGGTTGGTCCGGGTGGCCGGGCGCATGTTTCGGGTGGTCCAGGCAGGTCGGGCGGTTCGCGGGTGGTTTGGTTGGTCCGATGGTCTGGGTGGTTTGGTTGGTCCGCGTGGTCTGGCTGGTCCGGATTGTCTGGTTGGTCCGGTTGGTCTGGCTGGTCTCGTTGGTCGGGGTGGTCCGAGGGCGTGGTCCGGGTGGTCCGGATTGTCCGGGCAAGTCGGGTGGTCGGGTGGGCCGGTTGGTCCGGTTGGTTTGGTTGGTTCGGTTGGTCCGGCTGGTCCGTGTGGTCCAGCTTGTCCGGTTGGTCCTCTCGGTCCGGGTGGTCCGGGTGGTCCGGGTGGTCCTGCAGGTGGCCCAGGTAGTCCGGTTGCACGGTCCGGGTGGTCCGAGCAGGTTTGCGGTGGTCCGGCTGGTCCCGGAAATTGGGTGCATGGTTTGGCTGGTCCGGGTTGTCCTGGCAGGTCGGGTGGTCTGGTTGTCCGGCTGATCCAGTTGGTCATGTTGGTCCAGTTGGTCCGGGCGGTTCGGGCGGTCGATGGGTGGTCCGGCGGTTGGTCCGGGAAGTTGGGGCCGTGGTTCAGTTCGTCGAGGGGGTGGTCCGGCGGTTGGTCTGGGGACGTGGGGCCGACATTCTATTTGGGTGGAGGGCAAAGAGTGAAATCTGAAATGCCGTTTTTCCCGAAACGTAGCCACCCGTCAACTTCCCTCTCCCTCTCCTGCGTCCTTTCCTTCTCCGCCTCTTGCGCCCCTGCTTCCGCCTCCACCCCCATCATTGCCTCCGCCTCCTCCTGCACCTCCTCCTCCAGGGCTTATATTTCCCCTCCTCTGCCTCCCTTCCCCCCTTCTTCCCCTCCACCTCACCGTTTATCATCGCCCGCCCACCCGCGCTAAACGCTAATGGCAGCGGGGGGGGGCGCATCATTTTCAGGGATCCGCGTGCGCTTGGCCCTTCACCGCGCCCGCGCTGTTGCCAGCACCATAATCGTAGTCGCCCTCTCTTAATCCAAGCACCTCTCCCCCAAGTCGCCAAGCTGGAGCGCGGTGGCCCCGCGAACTCGTGCATGCTTTCCTCCGAAGCCCGCTCGGGGTTCCAGTCGGGGCCATCCCCGCCGCCCCGCGATGGGCCTCCGAATTCCGACCCCCGCCGTTTTTCTCCGGCGTTTGCTGCCAAACGGCAAAACGAATTCCGGATTGGAAAAAGGAGGTTCTAGAACCGCAGAGCGAATTCTAGAACAGCAGAAATAGTTCCATATCGCGAAACCAAGTTTTATCATTTTACACCGTTTAAAGCGCGAACAAAATCAAGTTCTACAACAGCCCATACAATTCTAGAACGACAAAGTGAATCTTAAAACGCAAAACCTAATTGTATAATTCTGGATTAACCTGTCGGGCGCCAGTCGCGCGCTCGTTCACCCATCGGGTGCCAGTCGTCGCGTGCTCGTGCACCTGCCGCGCGCCAGTCGCGTGCCCGTGCAAGTGTCTGGCGCCAGTCGCGTGTTCGGGGGCCCAGGGAGTCAACCAGCCACCCAGCCAGCCATTCATCCAACCATCCAGCCCAACAGTGAATCCGCCAGCCTACCAGCCAGCGAGCCAACTAACCAATAGCGAACCACCTGCCTGGCCAATCAGTTACATTGCTCCAGCCACAGAGAGAGGGAAACACATTCAATAACAGGTCAAGAGAGTTCGATCCCGCCTGCCATTGGCAGATGCGCTGAGCGTGGATGCGTCGATGCACGAACAATCCGCGGGTGACATCGGCGGGGTGGCAACGCTTTGTTTGACATGTGGCAAGGTGCGAGCCATCAACGGTGCCTGACCACGTGCGGGCGCAATCGTGACGTCGTAGCAGAAACCAGGCGCTGCATATACACAGGCCTTTACACAACACTAACTTCACCCTGAAAACCACCCAACCACAACATGGATTGATTTTCAGGGTGCAAAGTCCATGTGGATTTCACCCTAAGCCCTCCATCTTAAGAATATGTCCAGGTAATCAGTGAAAGGTGGGTGCACCGTGACGTGCGACCAGTGGACCCGGCCCCGTCAAGGGGTCGGGTTGAAGTTTTCTCCGTCGTTGTGGTTTCCCATTCAAACAAATATTGTTGATCCCCCCTGCCCGGTAACCATTTTCGTTTTCTAGTGAAAGTGTTTCTCGGGGGATTCGCACCCTGTTTTTAACAAGGGAGACTGAGGTGTCACCAAGCTGCGTTGGTGAGCCCTGGTGTACAACAACAGCGGCTCCAGTTTTACACTTCCTCAATGTATTCCCGAATCGCGCTCTCGCGCAGGACTTCCTCACAATGTATACAGGAATCGTGCTTTCGCGTGGGACCTCCTCGCAATTTATTCGGACGCCGCGCCCTCGACACTCAGGAATCACGCCCTCGCTTTTGCATTTCCGCACGATGTATTTGGGAGTCGCGCTATCGCTCCAGACTTGCTCACGGTTCATGCAGGACGCACGTTCCAGCAACCCGCCTGCTCGACCTGGCCGCTTGGGCCCGCCTATCTTACACGCTCGTTAGCCGTTAGGATCTACCCGCCCGATCTGTCCATCTGGTTGTTTTCTGTTGCTAACCCTCCTTGCTATTCTTTCTCGTGTTCAATCCTCCTCCCTCCCCCTTGCCCCTTCCTTCCATCCGTCCTCTCTTCTCCTGCCTTAGGGGCTGCACGAAATACTCGCTGCAGGTAAGAAAGATGTATACCCCCAAGGGGGTACGATCCAAGACGAAGAGGGCGAGTATCGAGGGTTTGGGATCTACGAATTGAGTGACCCTTGAGCAGATAAGAACGAGCAGTCTTAACATGAGTGTTGTTGCTGTTGTTGGTAATGTTGTTGATGTTGTTGTCAGTGGTGTTGTTGTTGTTGGTGTTGTTGTTGACTGTTCGTTCTCTTTGTCTCTTTCCCCAAATCATACCATATCTGACTCTCTCGCTCCCCCGCTCTCCTTTTGATTGATCTCTGTCTCTCTCTCTCTCTCTCTTTCTCTCTCTTTGTTGTGGCGATTTAGCCATCCAGCAGGTCTCAGTAGAGTGGCACCGAACCGCCCCGATGCCTTGCTCTGATGCGGAGGCAACACAGTTTGGAAGTCGGGAAGTTGTCTTTCAGAGGCTGGGTCGCGCTCGCGTGGCAAAGGGCAGTGGGGGCGACTGAGATCGGGGACGGCCGCGATGGTGGAGAAAACGGAATGGGGGAGATATCAGGGTTGGGTCCATGACGTCCTCCCTGATTTCATGGCCCCCCGCCTTGTTTATTCAACACGTCCCTGGGTTCCCCCCCCTTCGTCCGCTCACATGCTTCCAGCCATGATTTGTGACCCTCCCTGTTGGGTGTTCCCCTCTTGGACGCCCACGGTGAGAGAGGAACTGGAGATGTATAAAGAGACGGAGGTGGACAACAATTGGCGAAGAGGGGGAGGGTGCCGCCAGGTGTCGGTTCCCTTCGTCGGCCAGGTGGCCCGTTCCGAGCTGATGGCCATGCCGCCAGCAGGGTGCCCTGGGATCGGATTGGAACAAACGGTCAGGTGGATAGTTCGTTTCTTTTTCATGGTGCCGTCCGATTTCTGGCCTTTTAAATTTGTTTTGGGCCCTCCAGGGCGTCCTCGTGGCCACGGCTGTGTTCGCCTCCTTCTCCCTCCTTTCTCTTGCATCGGTCGTCCTGCCTACTCCCTCCATCTCTCGCCCTGGGCTCCCCCCCGCTGCCTACAGGGTCACCTTCTTCCTCAGGTGGCGCTTGCCTTGATGAGCGGCACTCTTCTGAGCGCGTTGTGCGCCCACAGGTGCAATCTTCTGGACCCGAAGGCACCCGGTGCTTCGATTCTGCTCTACAGGGTCGTGCCCACGGTGCGTTCCTACGAGGTGGTGGCTTTTTGCCCCCCCCCTTGGCTGGGTGGCGCCAAACGGGGGCGACTGACTGCACACACTCACTACTTGCCAAAGAGTCTCGCAGCGGGGCACGGGCGTGACACCCAGACAGAGCGCGCATGATGGCCGGAGTGCAAGCGACGTCTGGAAAAGAGGGCAGCAGCAGGAGGGAGGGGGCACGAGAGGGGGCAGCGGGCAGGGCGCAGTGAGGACACGTCAAATCAAGTCAAGTTCACCTTGCAACAGACGGTGCGTCAGCAGGGCAAGCTTTGGAAGCGTGCAGAGCTACAGAACTGCATTCAGCATCCAGTCCATGCCGACACCGCGCGCTTCCACGCACGAGACGCACCATCCTCCGGAGAGGGCACGGGCGGTGAGAATCTCTTGTCACACCCCCTGGGAGGTCGGCACTGGGCCAGCGGGGGTGGGGTGACTGGAAAGCCGCTCGAAAAGGTCTTCACATCTCCCGTGCCTCCGAGCACTCTTTCGGGCACTTTTTTTGGAAGGGGCCTGGTCCTCCCCCAGAGAAGGAGGAGGAGGAGGAGGAGGAGGAGGAGGAGGAGGAGGAGGAGGAGGGGGGGAGGGGGAGGAGGAGGAGGAGGAAGAGGAGGAGGAGGAGGAGGAGGAGGAGGAGGAGGAGGACCAGTGTAAACCCAAGAGTCATCAACGATGCTGGCCCCTACAAGGATTCATTTCCACTGAGGGAACTGCCTCGTTGGAAGACAGCCGTTTGAAGACCCTGAAGCATGCCAAAGCATTATTCTCGGGACTCCCACGCCACGGCTCAATATGTCTGTTGCGTATTGGTGATCCGGAATTGTGCCAGAACGCCATTCTCGGGGCTCAAGAGACGGGGGTCAATGCAAACGGGGGTCAGCCAGGGCACTGGATCCTGCAGGATCCTGCGAAGACCCCCTGTAGCTGACCCGTGTTAGCGAGCCGCTCGTGGCCGCGAGGCGGCCGCACATATTGGTTGACCCAGGTTTGCGAAGACCTGCGTTGCAGTTTTGTTTTCTTGCACTGCAGTTTTTGGTTTTCTGCTGACCCGGGTCTGGATTGACCCGGGTCAGAAGATCCCCGACATTCCTGGGACTTCAACACCGCGAATTAACGTAAGTGTTGCATCCTCATTTCTGGCCCGTTGACCATGGGAATCCGTGAAAATCTTGTTATTTCTAAAGAGGAATGTGCGCGGTGCTAAGGCGAGAGCTGCATTTTGAAAAGGAACCGCCCTCAATCCGTGACACCCTTGCATTTTGTTGCACGAATGTGCGCGTCGGTAAGGCGAGAGCCGCATTTTGAACACCACCCGCCCTCAAAATGTGAAGCTCGTGCAACTGTGTAAACGAATGCGCTCGGCGCTAAGGCGAGAGCAACATTTTGAAATCGGCACTTCCTCAGCTTCAAGGTCATACATGCTGAGGAAGTCTCAGGCGAAACGCCTGGCCGTTCTCTCGATCTGCCTCGGGATGCAACTGGGAGAAGTTATTGATAAGGAAAAGGAATTGAAGAGACGGAGGAGGACGAGGAGGAGGGATGGGCGAGGAGAGAGAGGAGAGGAGGAGCGAGGAGGGTGATGAGACGGAGGAGTAGGAGTAGGAGTAGGAGTAGGAGTAGGAGTAGGAGTAGGAGTAGGAGTAGGAGTAGGAGAAGGAGAAGGAGTAGGAGGAGTAGTAGTAGTAGTAGGAGGAGGAGGAGGAGGAGGAGGAGGAGGAGGAGGAGGAGGAGGAGGGGGAGAAGGAGGGTGAATGAGAGCAGGAGGGAAGAGGAGGAAAAGGGTGCGGACGAGGGAGAGGAGGCAGAGGAGGGGAGGGGGACCCCCTGCCTGGCGGCTTCGAGGCGGCGCAGCCGCAGAACAGAACCTGCTCGCGCCCGTGGAGGGCCTTCCCAGAGCTTTCCGTGTGCCTCGCGGCCGAGGGTTGCTTCAGCAGCCGCACCACCTTGATGCGGGCATCTGCGGCCAGGATGGGGCTCTGGTTTTCGGGCCGTTCCTGGAGGCCCGGGCCGGAAATGAGAGGCCGTTCCGTTCGTCGTTCTTCGTTCCTGGCGGTGGCACAATGACGGTGTGCCCCGCCCCCACCTGGCCAGGGCCGTCCAGGGCCCCACGATCAGGAGGCACTCCTCGGGGGCGTCCAAGAGGGGTTCCCCAAGTGGATCTCTCCCTCGCTTTTTCCGGGGCGCGCGGAGGGAGCTTGGGGGGGGGCGCCGGCGGCGTCGGGCTGGTTGCCCGAAGAGGCTGACCTCGGCTTTTTCAAATTAAAGATGCGCGCCCTCAACTCTCCCTCCGCCCTCCTTCGGATCGTGCGCGGGTTGCCGGGGAAAATGCGGTTTCGCTTGCGTTTCTTCAAACGGAATGATTCCCCCCTTTCCTCGCTGGGCGCTCTCTCCTCTCCCTTCTCTCCGCATCCATCGAGGTTTTGAGCGGTTGCCCTCACCTCCCCCCAACCCACCTCTCCCGCCACGCCACGGCGCGGGCGGTTTGCCCGAAGAGGCTGAACTTCGCTTTCCGCCACTAAATTTGGGTGTCCTCAGCTCTCCCTCCGCGTGCGCGAGCTGCCGGGGGGAATCCACACAAGCAACAACAATAAGTTACGGTCGATCGCCCCCCTGCCCCCCCGGTCCTGCCTCTGCTCCCGATGAAAGCTCGGCCCCTCTCAGCGTCCAGCTCCTACCCCCCGCACCTCGCTTCCTGCAGGTTGCTCGTCATGTGCTGGTTGACCCTCCGCAACACCGAGCACGGCTGGTTCTTCCAGGACCCTGCGGGAACAAAAGGGGCAGGCCTTGAGCGGGTACCGCTGCAACAATGTAGTTTCCACCCGCAGGAACGATACCAGACATTCCTCGTTGCGTCTTTCGTACAACAGGTTTTCTTTGTACGGCCCCCCTCGTCATCGCGCCTTTCTCATGGGGTCCACCTTCGCACTAATATGCTACCCGCTGAGTGCCCGCCCAACCCGCTGTGATCGCCTGCGGCTCCTGGTGGAGGGTCCCATCGCCACCGCAGGAAGCGTTTCGACAAAGCGGCCACGATGGCATCCGGGAGGCATCGGGGGACAAGTGCAGAGCGGGCTGTGCCTGGGAAGGGAGGCGCGCGCGCGAGCATGTGGGCGTTGCGACGCGTTTTTCGCGTCTGCCTCAGAGGCTCAGGGTATCTCGCGCCCTGCGCCCGAAATCGCCGCCGCCTGTTGTCGGCCGCCCTGTCCGCGGGGCCTGGGGACCGCCCGCGTGCTCGCGGCCGGGGCACTCCGTGCGCGGCGTGGCTCGGGCCGAGCGCGCAGAGCGTTGCCCGCTGGGCCCACATGCGCGGGGGGCGTGGCCTCGGCGGCTTTCCCCTGGAAGGCCGCCCTGGCAGAGGGCACGTTCTGCAGGTAGCCGCGGGCGGCTTTGCCCGGGACGCCCAGCGGTGCGGCTCCGCCCATCACCCCCGCGCGTGGCCTCCTGAAGGCGTCCTACCTGGCCTCGGGGGCTCTGAAGTCTTAAGGCGCCGCGGGGGCTTGCAGTGGTTTCCGCCAGGGAAAAAACGCACCGATGCCGATGCGCTCCCCTCGTTTTCGCCTTTTCAGGCCTCCTGGGGTCCCTTGGCACTCTGGCCAGGACGCATTCCAGGAAAGGTCCAGGTCTCGGGAGCGGCGGTATCGGTAGCGTCTCGCTCTCCCGATCTAGCGTCGCAAGTTGCTTCAATACATGATGGCGCCCACAAGGGGATGGCGCGAGGGGGACGGCCTTCAAGAAGGCGGGGAGCTTCTGAGAAGGCATGGTCCTTTTTTCGAAACCCTCCCGGCTCCTATGCAGCCAACAAGCCCCCCAGCCCTTCTAAGAACGCTCCTGCCTTCTACGCAGCTCCCCGCCTTCTTGGGAAGCCCACCCTTCTCGTGCCTCCAGTTCAAGAGGTCTCATCAGTACCCTGGCCGGCCCCCGAGGCCTGCGCTTTGAGGGGTTTCGGTCAGTTACGCGTCGGCCTCTGGGGCCTCCCAGGGCCTGCAGAAAGCCTCCCCGCCCGAGCTGTGCTCCCAAGGTTGCAGATTGGCCCGCCGTTCCCCCCCTCTCCCCCCGTTCCCCCCGTTCCCTCCTCTCGCCGCCTTCCTCCTTCTACTTCCTCGCCTCGCCTCTCCTCTTAATGGTGGTGCCGACTTGTTGCGCCTGGCTGGCTCGATATTTCGAAGCCGTGGTAGGCCGTCCTGCTCAGGAGTTTTTGCGGGAACCTGCTGTTGTCCTCCTCTTTCGCCCCCTCTCCTCTCCCCCGCCTCCTCTGTGCCTCCACTCTCCTCGACACAATGCGGGGCAAACTATCAAGTCCGTTTCCGTCCCGGCCGCGTGGCCGATGGATTCCGGGCCACAGTGCGCCCAGATGCTCGTTCGTGCTCCCAGGACCCAGTAGGAGCGAAGGTGTGGCGGCATCAGGGTTTCTCGATGCTCCCCATGTTTGCACAGCGCCCATGTTTGCAGAGACGTGAAAGAAAAACGAGCGCGCGCAGAGCGGCCATGATGAATCGCTGGCCTTCCGCGTCGCGGTCCGACGACAGGTCGACGATTCCGCCGAATTCGAACCGCCATCCTCCCCTTTCTCTTTTCTTTCCTCCCGCTCTTCCTCTGCCTGTCTCGTCCTCGCTCCCCCCCGAATTCGGCCACACGGAGATTTAGATCTGGACCGCAGGAGGCTGGTAGTCGGCGCTAAGTGCGCCGGCGGGGCGAAGCTGTCTGTATCAACTGGTCCGGGCTCCTTGGAGGCCGTGCGGCCCGGCCTCGACTTTCGGCGCGTGCGTCTCTCTCCTCCTCCTCCTCCTCCTCCTCCTCCTCCTCCTCCTCCTCCTCCTCCTCCTCCTCCTCCTCCTCCTCCTCCTCCTCCTCCTCCTCCCCCTCTCCCTCCTCCCTCCTGCCCCGAATTGGTAGCTTCGATGCCACTGGTTGCACGGGTGTGCGCGGAGATGCTTACAGTCGTTGTTGGCTGACCCTGGGCCGCTTCGGCCACCCAGGCTCGTCCTTCCAGCCGCTACAGTGCAATTTCGCGCTGCCAGGCGCTTCTGCGCCCGCTTGCGAGCCCAGTATGCATAGTTGGCGAGTGCGTGCACCCAGCTTTGAGTGGCCCCTCCTGTTGCCTCCCTCCCTCCCGCCCTTTTCGTGTTCTTTCAACTGCGGCATGTCAGGAATATGGGGTATGTTCTGACCTCGTGCCATGTGCGACTGTGACACATCTTCGGTGTAGGTGTTGTAGAGCGCATGTTACATGAATGATCGTTCGGATCATGGAGGCATGCGCTCACAACTCTTTTATGCTTTATACCCTCTCCTCCCCTTTCCTCCTCCGCCTTGGTTCCCTTCTCCTCCTCTCGCCTCGAACTGCGTACTTGCTCTGAAGATTCCGGCCGCTAATCATTGTCGTGTGGCTGCCGGCGATGTGCCGCCTGTCGGGCTTTGGTGTATATGTCTGCACCCGGCGCTGCCTTTCCCAGGAAGGCTGGACGTCGGGGTCCACCTCACGGGCACGGTGAGATTGCCATTGTACTGTCTAGTGAGTTGTTGCGTGCTTGCTGTGTCCGAGGCCCTCAGACCCCTGGAGGTTCCTGGGGCTACCCCCAAAAAAATTGTTTGTGGGCTCGCCCGCTTTCACAGGCCGCTGCTGGCTCCAATGTTCAGCGACAGACTCTTACGTTTTTCTCCTCGTAAGTTTGCTGGTAGGAGTCCCAGCTCCGTCCCTAAAGAGTTGGTTCATTGTTCCCCCCGGTTTGCCCCTACACGCATCTTCTGTTGCGCATGGCCTCCTCTGTTGCGCTCGGTTTCCTTTGCTACCCGCATGGTTTTCTAGTTTGCCCCTTTCTCTGTTGCGCATGGCCCTTCTAATCTATTTGGAGTCTGCTCTTGCTGATGCACCTGGGTCACCCACCATGTCCCGAATGTAATCGTGTGTTTCGCCTCGCAGTCCAGGCCTGAGAGGTGCCCCTTTCCGGGGGGCCGTGCGGGAGGGCGAAGACAACCGCGCTTTGCGGAGCTTTGCGCCCACTAGCGAACCGTACCTCTGCGAGTCCAATCGGCGCTGGGGTATCAGACCACCCCTCCTCAATGTCCGCCCCCTGCCAGTTTTTCAGACATTTGACATGCAAACGTGGCTGCCCAGAGGCGCGAAGCTGTGTGACCCGTTCTTCTGCCTCAGCCATGTGCGCGCTCGTCGGGGGACGTCGGCAACCCATGTCACCGATTCGGGCTGGGCCCATCCTGGGCCGCTGGCATCGGCCAGGCCAGGATCGGCCAGGTGGACAGCTGACGGCCTCCGTGCTGGTCGGGCAGGCTTCTGCTCGGCCCAGGACGTGATCGGCACGGGCTTCCTGTGCTGGATCCAGCGCTCGCTGCGCCTGCCCGACATGAAGGCGATGCGGCGGGCGGGGAGGTCAGGAAGGAGTGACGGTCGGGGGAGAAGACGGGAAAAGTATGGGTAAGCAAAGATGGAGGGATGAGGCCAAGAGGACGAGATCAGCAGAGTGGGGAGGCGTGGGGAAGGCGAGGGTGAGGGCGAGGGCAAGGAGTCGTGAGGTTCAGGAGACGTGGAGGGTGACAGTGAGCGGGGAGGACGGGGACAACTCCCCACGGACGAATGAATGCATGAGGCCAGCGTGGGGGGCTCGGGCGATGCAACTCACCTGTTCGCCTCCGGGATGGGGCCGGCGGCCTCGTGGCTTCCTGGAGTTTGCAGGCTTGAACAGCGTACACCCCTTGCGGTGATCGTAGCACCGTATGGCGCTCCACAGGAGGATCCAGTGGCAAGGGTTTGCATGGCGGCGCCGCACTCATTTCGATACACCCCTCAAAAGGATAGTGGCCCCGTAGGGAGCTCCACAGAAGGCTCCAGTTGCAAGGCTTGCATGGCGGCGCCTCACCCATGTCGGTACATTCCTCAAGGCTCGAATGGCAGGGGGATGGCGGCGCCGCACTCATGTCGGTACACGTCTCACAAGGATGGTGGCCCCTTGGGGAGCTGCACAGAAGGCTCCAGTGGCAGGGATTGCCACAAATTGCGTGGCGGCGCCGCACCGATTTCGGTACACCCCTCACGAGGATCGTGGCTCCCCAGGGGAGCTGCACAGAAGGCTCCAGTGGCAAGGGGTGCAAGGCGGCGCACCATCCATTTCGGTACACCCGTCACGAGGATCGTGGCTCCCTAGGGGAGCTGCACAGGAGGATCCAGTGGCAGGATCCAGAAGGATCCAGGATCCAGTGCCGCATCCAGTTTGGTAGCCCCTCACGAGGATCGTGGCCCCGTAGGGAGCTGCACAGCAGGCTCCAGTGGCAGAGTTGCATGGCGGCGCTGCATCCATTTCAGTACACCCCTCTCGAGCATCGTGGCCCTATAGTGAGCTCCACGGCATACAGGAGGAGGAGTTGGAGGAGGAGGAGGAGGAGGAGGACGAGTAGGAGGAGGAGACGGAGGAGGAGGAGCAGGAGGAGGATGAGCAGGAGGAGGAGGAGTTTTTTAAACCCGCGTGTTCCCGCCCGTGAGTGGGTGCCCCTGGTCTCGGCACTCCGCGCAGGCAGAACGGCCCGAGGCGGGGTGGGCCAGCGGCCTCATCTCACGGCGTCTTACTGCCGCCACTCTGTTACTCATGGAGTCGCCCCGTGAGCAGCGGCAGTCTGAAGAATTGCTGCCGCCGCCCACTCAGAGCTTGAGGAGCAGCCTGATGGACGGCCGCAGCCGCTCCTCCGCTCTGCGCTCTTCCAGGGACCGCCCTGGCTGCTGGTCCCTGGACTCATGGGCCTTCACGACCGCCCTGCCTGGCGCAGAGCTGTGGCCTAACCCCTCGCCACGCTGGGGCGCGTTGCGGCCTAACCCCTCGCCGCGCAGGGGTCCTCCGTGGCCTAACCCCTCGCCACGCTGGGGGTCGGTGCGGTCTAACCCCTCACCGCGCTGGGGAAACTCGTGGCCTAACCCCTCGCCACACTGGGGGCTGCTGCGGTCTAACCCCTCACCGCGCTGGGGTGCTCCGTGGCCTAACCCCTCGCCGCGCAGGGGCCTGTTGCGGTCTAACCCCTCACCGCGCTGGGGTGCTCCGTGGTGGCCTAACCCCTCGCCACGCAGGGGTCTGTTGCGGTCTAACCCCTCACCGCGCTGGGGTCCGTCGTGGCCTGACCCCTCGCCACACTGGGGGTCGATGCGGTCTAACCCCTCACCGCGCTGGGGAAAATCGTGGCCTAACCCCTCGCCACGCTGGGGGCTGCTGCGGTCTAACCCCTCACCGCGCTGGGGTGCTACGTGGCCTAACCCCTCGCCGCGCATGGGCCTGTTGCGGTCTAACCCCTCACCGCGCTGGGGTCCCATGTGGCCTAACCCCTCGCCACGCAGGGGCCTGCTGCTGTCTGACCCCCCTCCACTATGGGGTCCTCCGTGGCCTAACCCCTCGCCACGCTGGGGATCGTTGCGGTCTAACCCCTCACCGCGCTGGGGTACTCCGTGGCCTAACCCCTCGCCACGCTGGGGCCTGCTGCGGTCTAACCCCTCACCGCGCGGGGGTACGCCGCGTCTCGCACTGTCCCCGTCCTCGGTGCTGCTGCCCCCTGGCTCGGGCGGGGCCCCACGACTTTGCCACTCGCTGTGTTCGCGGTTCACGTGGTATCCGCGGGCCGTGCCCTCCCCCTCGCGTTCAGTCTGTCGGTTTCCCAGGGTTTGGGTCCGCTCTGTTAGTTGCGAGGTCCTGTCTACCACACTGTTGGTCAAAGGGTCCGCGTTATGCTCACTGGGCACGTCATAGGCTTCCGCCTCAAGCCTCTGCTTGCCTTTGGTCCTGCGGTCTACCCCCTCACCGCGCAGGGGATTTCCGTGGCCTAACCCCTCGCCACGCAGGGGTGCCTTGCGGTCTACCCCCTCACCGCGCTGGGGAGGGTCGCCGACGATCTGATTCAAGTCCCGCTGCAGGTCTGTGTCGTCGTAGTCTGCCGCCTTCTCAGGCTGCGCTGTTTTGTGGCCTAACCCCTCGCCGCGCAGGGGAGCGCCGAGTCTCGCACTGTCCCCGTCCTCGGTACTGCTGCCCACTGGCTCAGGCGAGGTCCCCCGACTATGCCACTCGCTGTGTTCGCGGTTCACGTGGTATCCGCGGGCCAAGCCCTCCCCCTCGCGTTCAGTCTGTCGGTTTCCCAGGGTATGGGTCCGCTCTGTTAGTTGCGAGGTCCTGTCTACCACACTGTTGGTCAAGACGTCCGCGTCATGCTCACTGGGCTCATCAGGGACCTCCGCCTCGATCCTCTGCTTGTCTTTGGTTCTGCGGTCTAACCCCTCACCGCGCTGGGGTCCTCCGTGGCCTAACCCCTCGCCGCGCTGGGGTCCTCCGCGGTCTGCCAGGTGGTACCCTATGCTGTGCTGTACATCTGGGAACTGCTGGAGGTTGTCATCGCTGCTTTGCTTGTCTACGGCCTGCTGGGGGCTATCCTCTCTGTTCTCCTCTTCAGGGACGTGGTCGAGGTCTGCCATGTCCTTGGTGCTGCGTCCTGCTGGTGGGGGACGGGCACCCCTCTGCATCCCGTCTGGCGCAGGGCTGTGGCCTAACCCCTCGCCACGCTGGGGTCCTCCTCGGCCTAACCCCTCGCCGCGCAGGGGTCCATGGTGGCCTGTCCCCTCTCCGCACAGGGGCCTCCTCGGCTGTCTGGCTGGAGCCCTGCTTTGCACTCGCCCTGCTGCTTGCGGTCGCGGGCTGCGGCTCCTCACCTCTGGCTCAGTCACGCCCAGGATCTGCTCAGCCGTAGCTCTGCGCCGCTCTGCCTCCTTCGGGTCCTGCTGCTGGATCTGTCTGCGCTCCTCTCCGCTGTTGAGCCATGCCAGGCGGCAGATCTCCCCCGCCGCTCGGCGCTGGCTGCGCTGGCGGTTCGTCCCTGACACGTGGCTGAAAAGCCTCTGGTAGACGCCAGTCTGCAGCGCCCTCAGCACATGGGGCACGCACGCGGCCTGCCACGATGGCCAGCCCTGCTCGCCCTCTTTCTGGCTCCAACAGCCTGCCAGCGACTGCGTGAGCTGCTCGAGCCTGTTCCTCTCGAGCCACGCCACCTCCTGCTCGGGGTCCTGGTCAGCTTCTCCTTTGTTGTGTCGAAGCCTTGGGTGGAGCAGGCCGGCCTCGTCGGCTTCGCTCACGAACTTCATCAGGTCGGGCCCCGCTGGCTTGGTCAGCGTTACTGCCACCTGCACTGCCGTCTGCATCAGGCTGTTGGCGTCGTGCCTCTGATCAGGTCCCGCCATGGTCTCCATCTCCTGGCTGCTCGGCTCACCCTCCAGCTCTGGGGCTTCACTGTCTGGGGTCGAGTCATCATCGTCCAGGTTCTCTGGTGACCACTCTCGGCTGGCCTCCGCTGTTCTCGGCAGCGGCCTGCGCTCACTACTGGGGATGCTGTGCGCTAGGATGTTGTTCCTTCTGTTGTGGAAGGCGTCCATGTGCACTCTAGCTGCCTGCTGCCTTGTACCGTACGGGAGGGTAAGCATCCTGGTCATGAGCCTCCGTCGCGTGCGGTGCGTGTTGCGCCAGACTTCTTCGCAGAAGTCCTTTATCTGCTGGATCTCCTGCGCGGTGACGGCCCTGGTCTGCTCTTGCGTGTCCGTTCTGCCACCCACATTGGTGATGGCCAGGAGGTACGGTACGCAGTGCTCCATCCAGTCGTCCATATCGTCCCAGACCTCTTGGTCGACCATGTTCATCCACTGCTCCGCGTAGCCCTCCATGTGGTCGACGAGCCTCAAGCTGGCGTGGACGACAGAGTGCGGATGGCTGGGTGGCTGCTGCGGAGCTGGCTGCGGGCCCCCTGCTTCTGAGCTGTCCCCGTCCAGATCGATCACCTCGTGGTTACTCAGGCCGAGCTTGAAGTCACCTGGCATGGTGATCCCGTCGAGACCCTCATCAGCTGGGTCTGCTGCTGGCTTTGCTCCTCTTGGCAGCTTGCCCCTCTGCATGTCCTCCAAGACCCGCCGCCCTGCTGCTGTTGGGGGCTGACATGGCCTTGCCAGCTTCCTTGCCACTCCTGCCACGATCCTGCTCTGGTGGTCCCCAAGGTAGCTGGTGCCGCCACATTTCTCGCACCAGAGCCAGCCATGGGTGAACTGCGTCTTGTGGGAGACGTGCACCACCTGCGTGCCGATCTGCACCGCCTTGAAGTCGAGCCTGACGTTGCCGTGCTGGTCCTGGTGGCCGCCGTACTTCGCGAGGCATTTTCCCGTCTCTGCCAACCAGTCTCTGATGCTTTGTCCTTTTGCTGGGCCACTGCGACACGTTGCACACCACCATCGCGGATGTAGCTTTCGCAGGTCGTGTCCCTGCTGGGCTGCCCTGTCCCTCGCCGTCTGCGGCTTTCGCCGCTTGGCCTTGGGACGCTGAGGGGCCTTGTTGGGGTCCTCCACCGTCACCGCCATGTTGATGGCCAGCAGCCGGTTCTGCACCGCCATGGTGATCTGGTCTCTAATCTGTTGCTGCACGATGATGGCTGGATCCAGTGCTCCGTGCTCCGCCCCCCAGCCTGCGTACTTATCTGCCATCTCGTTTCCTATGACCCACCAGGTGGGACCATTCCACCTCTCCAGCTCGGTTGGGTGCTCAATCAGGTGGCTCGGGATGTGGTGGCCCATGATTGTGTCCGTGCTGTTCTGCAGCTGCTGCTTCGTCTGGGGCCAGAGGTCGTAGTTCGTGCTCCTGTAGTCCAGATCCTCAGGGTCCTGGATCTGCTTGAGTGCGTCCAGGGCGTATTTCAATCGCTGACTATGTTGAGCCCCCTGGCTGTCGCCGCCGTGGTGTGCCCGATGGCTTTGCTCATGGCGGTGAGCTCTGCCCGTGGCACCGTGTGCGGTGCCCTGATTGTGCCGTACCAGGCAGCCACTTCCTGCGGACGTCCTTGTTCGTCGAACCTGAATGCCACCACTGCCCAGCCGCAGCGTCTGATGCGGGGGTCCCTGGCCGTTTCCCCTGCACCACCTGAGCCGTCCGTAAAAACATAGTCTGCTCGCACCTTGCGCCCTGACTGGGCTGCAGCTTGAGCCTCTTCGCTGGTGCAGAAGATCTGCGCCGCCTTCGCCGCGTCCTCGTCTGGGTCGACCTTGGCTGCCCAGGCCGCTGGCGGGATGCCTCGGAGCCAGAAATGCAGGTCCTGCCGCTGGTCCAGCGCGTCCTTCGCCTTCTTCGCCAGGTCGGTGTCGCTGCTGTGCCCTGTCTCTGCGTTGGCAGGGCATGCGTAGTAGCGGTGTTCCTCTGTCTCTATCGCCTCGCCGCATCTCGCGCAGGTGTCATCGCCTTCCTGGTTGAGGTTGGCCGCCCTGCGACGCTCCCTGGTCCAGATGCCCGCCACCGCTATGGTCTCCAGCATGGCTGCCTCTGCATGCTGTCCTTTACGCCTCCTTCTTCTCAGGTGGCGCTGCAGCTGATAGAGGTCGCCTCCAGCCTGAAGTCCTTCTCCACTGCGGTGGCCAGCTGCCTGCTGCCAGAGCTGCTGCTGCGCGCTCTGCTGGACCTCATGCAGGAGCGCGCCGAAGTGGGGAATGTCATCTGGCTTGTAGGCCCACTCGTCACCTGCTGGGCTGATCCAGCTGTCCAGGCGTCGCGGTTACCAGCCTAACCCAAGCAACTGCACAATGACCCCTGCCATAGGCCCCTTGACCTGCTGCCACCTGCGGTTGGGTTCCAGGGCGCCCAGCTTGGCGTAGAGCAGGAGCCAGCCCCTCTGGTACCTCTTGAGCTCCGTCGGGTGGTCGACTACGGTGAGCCAGAACTGCTTGATCTGGTCGCCGATGGCTCGGGTTACTGCCTCTTGCATACCCCTCTGGATCAGGAGGATGGTGGACGTGCAGCGTCCAGCCTTGTGTCCGCCTGTGAGGAGCGCTGCCTCCGTTGCCCTGACCAACTTCGCCTCCGTGGGCGTGATGCCGTGCGCTGGTAAGTCCCAAGCCTGCTGACAGTAGGCACCTGCTGAATAGACCTTTGCCGCGCCTCTGGCGTCCGTCTTCGCTAGGTCCCTGAGCTTGGCCACCCTCTGCTTGGCCTTGGCCTGGCGCGCGGCATGGGTGGATCGCCGCAGCTGCTTTCCAAGGCTGGTGTCCACGCCGAGGTCGCGCACTACCCCTGGTTGCTTGTTGGGGGTGCCCAGGCTGTCCAGGATGCTGGCGACTTCTGCCTGGAGGTCCTTGTCCGAGGCCACCACTGCCGTCTTGGCAGAGATGGGGATCGCGAGCTGCTTGAAACCATCGTGCACCAGCGCCGCCACGTGCTTGATCTGGTCAATGACCTGCCGCCGCGCGCCCTCTACCTGCAGGGCCAAGTCGTCCAGGTACTGCTGCATGACGACAAAGATGTGGTGCCTGTGCGCTGCATCCAGGATTCCATACAAGAGCGGTCTGGTGAGGTCTACCGCTTGGCCACAGCCTGCTACCATGCTGTTGGCAGGCTCAAAGATGTCCGAGAAGAGGCTGTGGGCCATGATGGCCCTGGGCGCAAGGTACATCTGCACGGCCATTGCCAGCGGCAGCAACGGGTACTGGAGGGCACTGGCCTTCTCGATCAGCTGGTCGAGGCCTATGTTGTCGTAGAAGTTTGCTGCGTCGTAGAACACTCCTGCTGCATGAAAGCCCATCTCCGTGGCGGCTTCTGCCCTCGTCAGTCTGTGCATTGCCACTCGTAGCGCTGAGGAGCCAGCTACTGCCGTATCCCAGAAGCCCGCCGCTGCCTTGCTCCAGGTGGCTACTATGGGCCTCCTGGCTGCGCTCCAGATGCGGTACGGCATGGGCATGAGGCCGATGGGGCGCTCTCCACCGATTCCTGGCTTCTTACCCAGCAGCAGCTCCAGCACCAGGTAGAATTGCCACGGCCAAGCTGCCCGTTGCTCACAGCTGGTCAGGCACTGCACGAAATCTTCCAGCCCCTGGGTGCCCATGGCCTTGAGCTCTGGAGCCCTCCACCAGTCCGCTCCTGGGCCAGCATTGCTCTTCAGGTGCTGGATGATGGAGCCTATGATGTCCTTGCTGATGGGCTCGAGGGCATTCTCTTGGGCCAGGGCAGCCTGCCTCAGCTTGGCGAAAAACAAGGGGAGGGGGAGGACGGGAGAGTGAACCTGCCGGCCCCGAGAGGGAACCTGCAGGGCGTGGATGTGTGCCGAGAGGAACCATTCCATCATGAGTTGGTGGCCCCATATGAAGACCTGTCGAAACAATGACCCACAACACGGCATCCAAAACTGTAGATGGTCGGGTCTTTCGCTATTATAATGCGCTCTCCCCTTCTATTTCCACCTCCTTCGACGTGGTACCCCTCTTCTTCTTCGTCTTCACATGTTCCTTCTCATCCTCCCCTCTTCCCTCAGCACCTGTCCTGTCCCCTTCCGTGAGGTCGCGTCCATCTTGCTCTCCGTCATGTTCTTCTTCGGCGGGCCTCTTAGCATTTCGCGAACATGGCCCGTCGCGCGGGGAAACGTTGGATACCCCCCGCGGATACCCGTCCATTATCTAGGTCACCTGTGGGAACGCGAGGTTGGTCGCGTTTCGCGGGCTAGGCCAGGGAGACCTTCCCCCAAGAGGGCGCGAGGGCGTGGAGGTGACCGCGCCTCTCGCCTCGCGCGGCGCGAGGCGTGTAGTTCGCTCGGCTTCCCAGAAGTCCCCATATGGCCTGGCATGGAGGTCCCTTGAGGTGACCGCAGGGGGACTGTTGGGGCCTGAACCCCAGTGTCGCGGTGGTCCGGCGCGGTGGTCGGCCGGGCAGGGTGGCTCTCCCTCCTGCTGCTGCTGTTCCCCGCATCCCCCTCTCCTCCCTTTCTCCTTCCGGTTTCCCCCCCACCGCCCCTTCCACTTCCCTTCCTCCTGGTCCCTCGTTCACCCCCCCCCTCCTCCCTCTTCCTGCTCCTCCCCCCTCCTCCCTCTCTCCTTCCTCTTCCTCCTTTTCACCCGCCCCGCCTGGCAGAGCCCCTGAGACGGCAGTCGCGAGCGGCCGCGGCGCCCTGCAAGTTCTCTGGGCCCGCCTGCTCTCAGAGGTCTTCGGGGGAGAGGAGCATCCCGCGGGTCCCGTCGCCGCGCCGGGAACCACCTCGGAGTCCCGGTGGGGCCGTGCCATGGGAGAGGTCCTGGGGTTGGCAGCAGTGCCATCTTTTGGGGGAGTCCCGAGACGGTGCATCAGCGCATGTGCATCGCATTGCATTTCCTTGGTCGCATTTTGCTAAGGAGGTCTCTCATAGAGGTAAAGGAGGCCCGCAGAAGAGTCCCACATGGGGGTCGGGGAGCCCGAGGACGTTGGTCTGGCAGCTGGTATTGGAGCCGTTTCGTTTGAGACTCGAACGAACGAACGGACTGCCATACGCCAGAGCGCGTGGGCAAAAGACAATGCCAGCCTGAACTCGCCGCATTGCGGGAGCGACTGCACGCCGGCTGTCTCATAATGCACAGCGTGCGCGATTGGAGGAGGAGGATCAGCAGCAGCAGCAGCAGGAGGGGAGGTAGGAGGAGCGAAAAAGGAGGGACGGCTAGTATGCATAAGCTCCTGGCTCGACGGTGCCAGAGCGCACGGACTAGAAAGCCTGTTCTGGGTCCGGCCCCAAACTCTCAGTGAAACGTCGTACGAAGACTTCCCTGTTGGTGGGGTCCCGCACGTACTCCATGACGTGCTCGTCTGATGCGAACGCACCCGAAATGCAGTTGCGCAGGCACGATGCCCATGCATTCATCGGTCTACCCCGCCTCCGCTTGAGCGACGCTGTGGCCGAGCGGATCGGACCATCTTGAAAAGTAAGCTGTCTCAGAACATCTTGGTTAGAAGCGCTGCCAACTTTCCCGAACAATGTCAGCTGATGCCTCAATGACTGCGCTGTGTATGGCTGTTGCCCTGCACGTTGTAGTACATCCTTGTTTGAAATGTGCGTAAGAAAGGCCGGGGGGATGTGCAGCACCTTCCTCAAGCATCTGGCGTGAAATCCGTCGAGTCTCCTCCGTGCAGCTTTGTTCAACCACGCCGTATTCAAAGAATACATCAGTCTGGATGTTACCAGTGCTTGAAATAGTTCCAACTTCCGGGGCACAGTGATAGCGGTATGTTTCCATGCCCTTTCATATTTGCAAAATTCGGCCCATGCGGCCCCGATTCGCCGATTTAGCTCGGTACTCATTTGCCCCGTGATGTATAAAGTAGCACCCAAAAATGTCAAGCTGTGCTTTTCTGGAATGAGTTGCCCTGCCGGTGTGTGCAATTGTACGTCGCTTCGTATCTTCATCATTTGGAACTTATCCCAATGGAGTTCCATTCCTACTTGGGCCCCTGCCAGAGCAATGTTATCCGGTAGTTGTTGAAGGCTGTCTTGGTCCCTCCCGATGAGCAGCGTGTCGTCTGCGTAGAGCAAGACTGATCGATTCCCCAAAGATATCTCCATTTGCGCTTTGTCTCCCAGATTGCCCACGGCATCTCGCATCAAAACTGTCATCAACATAGCAAATTGAAGTGGTAATAGTGGGCATCCCTGGGAGATTCCAGACACTTGCTGTCTCTCCGAGGATTTGTTTGCACAGTCTGCCACGTAAAACCGCCGCGCATTGTAAATATTCCCCATCATGTTCAGCATGTGCGGGGGCACCCCGAGCCGACGCAGTGCTGACAGCAAGGCGTCAACGTGTATGGAGTCACATGTTTTTTTCCAGTCAAGGGCGACGAAGGTAGTGCCACCCTCTTTCCTGGCGTGCGCCAGGTCGATATGACGTCGCACTGCATGAATGGCATCAGTGGTGCCTCGCCCTCTGCGAAAGCCGCATTGTGTTTGCGACAGCCGGTCTTCTGCACCTGCTTGTTGAAGTCGTTGAAGAAGGAGGCTGGCCAATAGCTTGCATGCCACGCGCAAGAGGCTGATTGGACGGTAGTTTTCGCATAAGTGTATCGGCCTCTTGTTCTGGTATATCGTACTTACTTTGGCGTGCCTCCATGCGTTCGGTACTTTTTGTTCATCCCAAGTTGCATTGCGTAGTTCTGTTGTCCATGTAGTCCACCTGGCGTTTGTGACGCCGATTTCCAGTATCCCGCAGGTATGTCATCAGGTCCGGCCGCTTTTCCCCATTTGATTTTTTTCTGATTTTCGCACTTCCCGCACTGTGAAGGCGGACTCCGCGACCGGGAGGCGCGGCCCTAAAGACGCGCTTTCAACCAAGTTTGCTGGTCGTGCTCTCCACTGCACTTGTTCCAAACAATCGGCCATAGTATTAGCACGTTCTGTGCTCTCCACTAACTTCCCATACCCATTTTGAAGCCTGCCTTGCTTGCGCTGCCGTGGACGGCAGAACGCGCGTATATTGTCCCACCTGCCGGAAACGATGTTCGAATCCACCCATGTCGTTTTGTCATATTTACACGATATCTTTACTTGTTTAAGGGGACGGCGCTCTTCTGGTCGATCGTTGTTGCTGCGGGCATGTTGTCTTTGCCGTATTCGCTCCAGTGTGCGTTGAGATACTCAGGGTTGTTTCGTTTCTTCTTGACGCCGTGGAAGCACGGTCGCAACCACCAGAGCTGCATTCGCCCCCTGCTCCCATAGAGCATCCACGTCCCCAGCGATGGTCATACCATATAGTTCGTCCAAAAGTGTTTCGGCAAATCTCGACTGCACTTCAGGATCTCTGAGCATATCTTTGTCTATCGCTCCCTTGCGCGAAAGTGTGGTCGCAGAGCCTGAATGAATGATGTCGCACGTCACCAATTAGTGATATGTGGCAAGAGCTGCGTGGCGATGTGTTTTGATATACCGCATTCGATCCAAAGTGACAGCATCACATACGACATAATGCAAAACCTTGTACTTCTCTTCAGTGATGTTCCCCATTCGTTCCGCCCCAGCTTCCCTGTACGTAATGGTCTGTTCCAGCTGCCTGTCAACATAAGTATTTGCAAGTAGCAGGTCGAGGCCGAAACAAATTCAAGTAGCAAGTCTCTGTTCGGAGCTTCGACTTGGTGTAGCGCCCGCCTACCCCACGTGAGCGGCCCGATAGCAGCTGCTTCCCCAGCGTCTGCGTGCCCGATGCGTGCGTTCACGTCCCCCATGATGACCTTCCCGCCTGTCGCCGAACATGCCTGGAATCTGCGTCAAGAACTCTCCAGAACGAACGCCTTTCTGGGAGAGGCTTCAGGTTGTGGGGGGCGTACACGGCAAAGAACCCGAACACGCGATGTCCCAACTTCATTTTTAGTTGGCAAATTCTGTCGGAAATTTGTTTATACGATCGTATGTACGGCACGTGGCTCGAAGATATGATAAACCCAATTCCCGCCCAAGATGGTGCATCCGCATCTGCACCCGAGAGGATCACACGATATCCGCTTTTCTCGTGTTCGTAGTCCTCTGCGGTTGTCGCCCGTGTTTCCTGTAGGCATCAAATGTGTATCCCATATTCTTCCATGTAGCGTGTAATTTCCATCATTTTCTGTTCGGTCAAGCCGCAAACGTTCCAAGTAGCACAGCGTAGACCAAGATGGCCTTCGCAATGACGTCCCAACGAAGGTCCAGAAGGGTAGCTGGTGTCTTTGCCCACTATGCCCGTACTGGAATACATCGATTTTGCTGCGTTTCTGGGGTCAGCGGTCCGGGAAGGTGAAACAGCCCTGCGCTCCCGGCACCGTCAATGAGTTGCTTTGCCTTTGCCCACCCCTTTGGACGAGCCAGCCGCGCTCCTTTCCAATCTCTCCGTAGCCTTACTTTTCAGCTTTTGGAAGGCAGGATCGTTGTATAGTTCGTCCCAGGTCTCCCAAGCTGTATCCAGCCATTCCATATTGAGTTTGTTATTTACCACTGATACGTTCAATATGGGTTTCCCTCCAGTTTTCAGTAATCCTGCGTCCCCGTCGACCTTCAGGAATTTCTTCTCGAAGCCCCACTGCGTCAGGATATAACGGATGCCCAGCAAGAGCGATGTAGCAGTTCTTTGTTCGATGGGGGCGTTTGTGTTGCACCAGACGCGGCGGTTCTCTTTGGCGTCTGCATGCCGCATGCTGCTTGGAGGATTGGGAGAGATTTTTCGGATGATTGTTGATATTTGAACTCTGAAAAAATCGTGCCTTTGAACTGTTCTGCAGTAGGTCCCTTCTTGTAACATTTCAGGGGTAATCCACAACTTGATTCCGAAAGTACTTCTGCAACCCAACGTTCGGCTTCAGAGAGGGTGTCATGCGGTAGGCCCCCAATCACGAGAGTCGTTGTAGTAGATTGTCCAGTTGCTGTGGATGCTCCGGTTTACCGCAGAATAGCAATGTCACGTTCCAATTCCTGCAATTTCGCACCAAACGTTGAAGTCATGCTAGGTGCTGTTCCGGATGCCACTGGTGAAGGTCTGGATGTGGGATTTTTCGTTTCCAATGCCGCCACGCGCCTTGTGAGGTCGTCGACGGCAGCCTGAAGAGATTCGATTTTCCCGTTCAGATCGTCCTGGGAGACACCATGCTTTTTGATGGCTGCGATGTCCTGCTTGATAGGTGCCAGTTGGTTGGCCAATATCAGCTGCAGACTCTCCGCCGTTAGAGGTTGACCTGCTGCTTCGGCGAGCCGGCGTTGAAATTGTACTTGCTCTGATTTGACCTGGAAGTGGCTCTGGCGTGCGGCTGCAGACCCACTGTCGGCCTCGTCGGAGAGGCCGTCCATCTCGTGCAACGGGCTGTGGATCCGGTGTTGCTTTGCTCGCCCCGATGGCTGCAAGACGTCCTTGACCGGGGTGCCAGCCCTGCGGGTCTGCCTTGACGTGTAGTCGGGGACGTCGTACCTTGTTCCATTGTTTCTGCTTGCGCGGTCGAGAAGAGATGTGTAGTCAGAGAGAGTGAAAGTAGGATTACAGTAGGATGTAAAGGTGGGTGCACAAACGAGTTCGGTACCTCCGGGCCTTGGCCCGCTTCTTGAGCCAAAATGGCTTGAGGAAGCGTGCTCTCGCCTGACTGCCCGGTATTGCATTGTACGTGTGTGTGTGTGTGTGCGTGTGCGCGTTTTTTTTTTTTTTTTTTGTTTGTTGTTGTTGTTGAACATTATTACTTCTAAAGAATAATTATTGTTGGGGCCCCTGGTGCATGGCCCCCCCGCCGCGCCTAGGCCGCAGCCTCATTTTCATCATTTTCGTGAGGAAGTCTCAGGCAAAACGGGTTGGTCCGGATCCGGTTGTGTTGTTACGATCGGTTTTCCCTTGCAAAAAATAAGCTAAAGTGGACATTTCTTGTTCTAACATAACCAAACTTCAAGAATCCCTTGCAAAAAATAAGGTAAAGTGGACATTCGCGCGCGCAAGACGAAATCCTTCCAAAACCTTAGTTTTCGTAGCGATTTTAACATAAAAACATCAAAAAACCAATGGTTTTTCAAAAAAAATTGTCAAAATTTCATCCCGCGCGCTCTTGCGGATTCGTAGGAAACCCAACACTTTTTAATCATTTCTGTCAAACGGGCTTTTGCGAGCAACTTTTTCGAACTTCTGCAACAACGGTTGCGCACCTGCCAGGGCCATCATCCCTGTCAAATAATACCATGCGGGACACATTCGTTTTTTCTTCGCGCGCGCACGCCGTCGTCGTCGGCCGCGGGGCCCTGAATAGTAGCCACGGTCGTCCGCATGCCACGAAGTGAAGTGTCCGAACGTCATAGGGCGGGAAGCTGGGTGTGGGTGGTGGCGAAGAGTCGTTTGGAAATTTGGTAGAGCTTGAACCGGCCCCCCCACAAAGTGGGGGTATTGCCCGCCTCCTATGAAAACCCTGGCACTGGTGAGAACGGTGTGTCCCCACGTGCTAGTAATTGTTGTTGTTGTTGTTGTTGTTGTTGTTGTTGTTGTTGTTGTTGTTGTTGTTGTTTTCATATTTAAGTCTCAGATGTGTACTCCGAATGTCCTTCTAACGTAGTTCTGTTCTTGGGAAATCTTGGGCTTAAATGCTCGGACTCAGAGGCTTTCGGGGGGCGCCATCTGCGTCCAGATGGCGCCGGCAGTTTCGACGCACACGTGCGCGTATGTCTTGTGCGTGTAGTCTTGCTGCCGTTTCATGATCAGGCCTGTTTAGAGGCATGGGCCTCCCGAGTTGCCGCAGCAGCAAACCGTGCTGAAAGCAGATTCGCTCGGGCGGGACAGGAAATTTATGCGGCTCCACAGTCGACTTCTTCGTTGGCATCGACCTCTCTCTTTCATTGTTGCTGCTCTGGTCTGTTGTGGGCTCCAGGCAGGAACGGGAGGCAGAAGGGGGGCGATACCATCAAGATAATGCATTGGGATTTCTCTTCACAATGGTGCGTGTGTGTGTGTGTGTGTGTGTGTGTGTGTGTGTGTGTGTGTGTGTGTGTGTGTGTGTGTGTGTGTGTGTGTGGTGTGTGTGTGTGTGTGTGTGTGTGTGTGTGTGTGTGTGTGTGTGTGTGTGTGTGTGTGTGTGTGTGTGCGGTGGGGGTGGGGGGGTCGGGCGCTTGTGGTCGGTGGCGCTGGGGCCTTCGGTCGGGCTCCCCATGGGGATCGCGGAGCGTTGCGCTGGGTAGGGCGGGCGCACGCGGGCTGTCGCACTGGGGCCGACGGCGGAGTTCCCCGCATGGGGCACGAAGCGCCACATTGGGTGCGTTGACACGGTGGACATGCACAGGGCAGAGGCACAGGCGGGAGGAGGAGGAAAAGGAGGAAGGAGGACAGGAAGGGATACGAGAGGAGCGGATACGCGGGGCACTGCCCTTTCAAAACGAGGACTCACCACCACAGGCTGGTCGGGCAACAATTCGCAATAACGCGAGAGGATTTTTTCTTGGGGTGATTTACTGTTGCAAAACACTTTGGGGCCCTCGCGGCAACGAGGTTTTTTTTTGGTTGGGCAGATTTCGGCATGCGCGCGCGACGACGTGCGCGCGCGCACGTCGCCCCGTTTTTGTTTCTCCCGTTTTTTTTTTTTTTTTTTGGGGGGGGGGCAGGCAACGGGTTGCGAGGAGGTGGCGACGGTGGCCAAATGGCAGCCATAGCGGCCCGCAGGCCCATGCGACGGGCGGCGACTGGCGGCGACGAGGCGGCGACGGCGGTCACATGGCGCTCAGAGCTGCCCGTCGCCCGAGTTCCTCAGATCTGAAATAAGAGCTCGTAAGTGCAAGCCCGCTTGGGGGACTGAGGTGCACATGGCCTCGTCTGGACGTCCACGATCCGTTTATAGCGAACCACGAAGGTGCACATCTCCGTGCTCTCACCCTTGTCCCGCCTGTGTGTGCTCCTGGGAATCCCCAGGGTTCTCTAGGGATTTGTGCTTCCCACTCGCCGATCTACTCTTCGACCCGCCTCTTCACATTTGCTGTTATCAGGGTGTTTTGATGGGGTATGTTCCCTACCGAGGCTCTGCCTAGAAGGGTTCTTACTCTCTTAGCTTAAAGGGGCCGGGCAGTGCAAAGCGCCCCGGGCGGTTCCCCCAGTCCCCGGGGAGCGGTTCCCCCCAGTCCCCTGGGAACTTTAGTTTTAGCTTTCGCTCAGCTTTAGCTTAGCTTTAGCTTAGCTGTAGCTCAGATTTAGCTTAGCGTTTCGCTTAGCTTGTCGCTTAGCGTTTAGCTTAGCGTTTAGCTTGAACTTTGCATTGGCTTAGCTGTAGCTTAGCTTCAGGTTAGCTGTAGCTTAGCTTTAGCTTAGCTGTATTTTAGCTTTAGCCTAGCTTTAGCTTAGCTTTAGCTTAGCTTGAGCTTAGCTGTAGCTTAGCTTTAGCTTAGCTGTTGCTCAGCTGTGGCGCAGCTTTCGCTTAGCTTTAGCTTAGCTTTAGCTTAGCTTTAGCTTAGCTGTGGCTTAGCTTTAGCTTAGTTGTAGCTTAGCTTTAGCTTAGCTCTAGCTTAGCTTTAGCTTAGCGTTACTGCTACTACTAATGCTGCTTTCCTAGGGGTTCCAACTTCTAGGTGGGGTCGCCCTGGGATATTTTTTTGGGGGTTTCGGGGTGACAGGGCCCCTGCAAAATGACAGCGGGCGTAAACCACCCAAACCTCTTCCATCCTCGTCCTCCTCCCCTTTTGCCTCTTCCTCCCTCTTCTTCCTCTTCTTCGCATGCCTCCTCCTCCTCCTCCTCCTTTTCGTCCTCTTTTCATCCCAATCAGAATCCTCTTACGGAGCAGAACCAAGCAGCACCAAAAACAACAATACAAACAATCCTGAGGAACTTGCTGAGGGG
>CAUYUJ010019904.1:152500-157500 GCA_963575745.1 Prorocentrum cordatum | reverse complement strand
AAAATGGCATCGGAACCTAAGAGGAATTAGTCTCTGTTTGTCTTCTCGCTTGGACCCCCCCAAACACCCCCCTGACACCTCGGCCACCCTCCCTTCCAGGCCCATGGGAAGGGGAAACGGGAGGGGTACCCCCCGAGGAAGGGGGGAGTGATTTTTGCAGAGAAGATACAAGCTCGCTGTACCACCTGAGCTAAGAGGGCTGGTGGGATCTCATGTCCCGGAGGCTTTCATAGGCCCTTGTAGTTCCGACGAGCGCCCAACAACGTCCCAATATCGTAAGCCCCGATCCTCCCGAGGCTTCGAGAGGCCCGAAACGGAGCCAAGACAGACCGACTGTGCGCTGAGTCTCTGGTGCGACTCGCAGGTGGGAGCGAGCCAGACAGCCCCTGGCGTTCTCGCTGGGTGCGTTGGTAAAAAGGCAAAGCGGGGATGAGCGCGTGGGGTTACGAGCGTGCCGCAACAGAGGAACAGGAGGAGGAGGAGGAGGAGGAGGAGGAGGAGGAGGAGGAGGAGGAGGAGGCGGAGGCGGAGGCGGAGGAACCGCCCTCAAGCACCTGCACCCAAAGGGCTGGTGGGAATCGCAAAGGCTGTCCGCCCGTGTCCGCCTCCCCAATGCCCAGTGCCGACGATCCGCTCCAGGGCGGTGCGTCGGAATTGGCGTAGGGCGAGGAGGGGGAGGGGCAGTGTGGGGGGGACACGGGTCGATCAGCAGGGGAGAGGGAGGATCGTTGGAGGAGGGATGAGGAGGATCGTTGGAGAGGAAGCGGGGGCAAGGTTGGGGAAACGGCTACTGGACTTTCCCACGACCTCACGACCCCTTCCCCAGGGTTCTTGGCGACGGCGAAGCCATTTCGGGTTGGGGCGGCCGAGATAGCCACACTGGGCGGGCACGACCCAGGCCGCCCCAGCCCGAAATGGCTACGCACCGCCCACGGCCCTGGGGGGTCGTGGAATCGTGGAAGGAAGCACTGGCCAAAGCCAGATGTGACCACCCAGCTTGTAAGGGGGGGATGTTCATTACCTGCTCGTCTCTGTTAGCGTTGCCCGATTCAGAGGCACCCGTGCTTGCCTTCCCGCCGCGGCATTGGAGGAAAAAACGTGCGCGTCGATAGCTCCCAGAGAGGGCTCTGCAACTGACCATTGGCATCGGTGGCTGCGTGGAGCCGTTCGGGCTCCGCGGTTCCGACACGACCGCCTGTTTTGATTTCGGCGATGCGAAGTTGGCGACAGGGTGTCGTTAAGTGCGTGTAGTATTCCTCTCTCTGAGGTTTAAGTGCATGTAACACATGTGTCTCTGAGGTTGAAGTACGCGTAGCGAATGTGTATCTCAGATTTAACTGCGTGCAGCGCTTGTGTCTCGTAGGTTCAAGTGCTTGTAGCGCTTTTGTCTTTCAGGTTTGAACGAGTGTAGCGCCGGAGTGTCAAAGGCGTAAGTGTACAGCGCTTGTGTCTCTAAGGTGTAAGCGTTTCTCTAAGGCAAAAGTGCGCGCAGCGCTTATGCCTGTAATGTTGTAAGTGCGTGTGTTGTTTGTCTGTCTACGTCTCAGTAAGGGCGTGTAGTATGTGTGTCGCTAAGGTTTATGTGCGGGTAGCGTCTGTCTCTGTAAGGTCCACGTGCGTGTGGCCTTTGCAGGGTGCAAGTGCGCACGGAATGGGTGAAAACGGCACCGGGAACGCCGCGCGCGAGCGGGCGCGCGCTTGGCGCACGCGAAACAGTGCCGCGGAGAAGTGGCCCGTTGCAGCGGGAAGTGGCCCAGTTCAAGGGGGAGTGGATTTTGTTCCAGGGTCCCCTTTGTCAGAATACATAAAGCCCCACCAGATAGCACTTGGTACTCTACGGCCTTAACGTGCCAGGGGGCACGGTGGCGGGCATTGCCGACGGCCAACCTTGGTTCCCGGGGCATCTAAGGGAGGGGCTGTATGGCTTACGGACGAAGCGCCGACCTTCAGGGTAACGAAGGGCGTGACCGTACGCGGGACCTTACGGGAGACGGCAAACAATCTTTACCAGTGGCGAGGTATTTCGGCCTGCAGGTGTTTTTCTCTCCACAGCAGCTAGGGAGCCCTTGGTGCGAACCTTGGCTTGGGAGTGATGTTGTGTGTTTGCTGTTGCCACAGCCAGCGAGGGTTACAAACCTTCATCATCGCTCAGAGGCCCGTAGGCAGGCTCCAGAAGACGGGCGAGGCTGCCCAGGGGGCCAGTGCTCAACTGCTGCGGCGTACAGCCGCGGAGAGCCCCTTGCGGCCGCAGGTGCGGGCACTGGCGAGTCTGTCCCCATGCTGCTGAAGGCCCATGGACGGGAGCGCACGCGCTGCGAGGGGCAAGGAGCGTGAAGGGAGGGATTAGAGTGCAAGGCACATACAGCGCTGCAGCACTGTATGTGCCGAGCGACGAGGAATCGGCAAGTCCGTGCCCCGAGGGCACGCCACATCACACTTTTGTTTTTCCATGGTCGGGATCTCCTGGCTGCTGCAGTACAGATGAGACCACAGGGGGATGCGAAGGAGATGCGAAGATGGGGCGGGAAGGCACTTTTGGATAGACACTCAACACTCCTCGCCCTCATCCACCTCCCTCCCCTCCTCCACACCCTCCCGTGGCATGCCATGAACCGCTCATCGCATTCTACACCCGACGCTTCTGCGGCCCGAGCAAGCGAGGGTACTGCGCACATTCCGTGTTGCGCCCTTGTCGTTGAGGTATTCGTTTAGTCTCCCGTCTCATTCCAGTCCCGCCCGCCTACAGAATCCGTTTGTGTAATCCTTTTGGGTTCTACCCGAACTTGTCCTCCTCTGCCTTCTCCTTCCCCTCTTACCCTCCTCTGCTTCCCTTCCTCCCTCTCTCCTCCTTGTCCTCCTGCTTCGCTCCCCCCTCCTCCCCCCCCCTCCTCTCTTCCTCCCTCACCCTCCTCCTAGCTCCTAGCTCCCTCACCCTCCCCCTCTCCCCTCCTTCTCCCTCCTTCTCCTCCTCTTCCACCTCCTCGTCCTCCCTCCTCAGCAGTTCACGCAGCGTAAGTGTGTGTGTGTGTGTGTTGGCGGCGAAGGTCGACGTCTGAGAGCATTACCTCGGTGCTGCCCCCGGTGGGCAATGCTGACATGACTTCCCCACCCTCTGCTCCCGGACCTCCAATATGCTTTAGTCGCGACGCGGGCCGTTGAAGCCCTCAGCCCCCCCATCCCCAGGGCTGTTTTTGCCCCAACCATCCTGTGGCGTTGGGTCCTCGTTTTGAATGCGCAGCGGGCCGCGTCCACTCCTTCTAGTCGTCCTCCCGCTCCCCCTGAAGCCCCACCTCCAGGGCTGTTCTTTGTCATCCTGGGGAGTCTTTTGACGGTCCCAGGCGCCCGAAGCGGACGTCCAGAAGCTGGGATCGGCAGGCGGCAAAGTGTTCAGCCAGTTCTGATGGTTCGGGGTTCCTCTCCGTCGCCGTCGTTCTTCGGCCGAGAGGTGCCGCCCATAGGCGACCCGTTCGGCTCTGAGCGGATGCTCGGCTTCGGCGACGTGGCGCTCCCAGGCCGCCTGGCATGCAGGGTCGGCCGTGGTGGTAACAGGTCGCCTAGCACACGTATTGCGAAGGCCTTACGGCCGGTGCCGCCGACGCTGAATGGCGACGATGACGGCGACGACGACGAGCGCTCTCGGGGGCCTCTTGGTGGGAGGCTCGACATGCCCGTTCGGCCCCCCGTCTGGGCTCCCTTTTGGAGCCGTCTTGGGGGCCTCTTCGGCTGTCCTGGAGGCCTCTTGGGCGGTCTGGGGGCCCTCTTGGGTTGTTTTGGGGCCCTCTTGCAGGCCTCTCGGGCCATCTTGGGGCGGTCTTGGGGGCCTCTTGGCCAGTCTTGGAGCGTCGGGAAGCTGACAAGGCGAGAATGCCGAAATATTTCAAATGTTTGCCTCTTGGAAGTCCTCTTGGAAGCCTCTTGGGACGTTTTGGAAACCTTTGAGCCGTCTGTATGCTACGTTGGCGACTTGGACCGATAATCCGGCGATTAGGAGCCCTCGATGACCGTCGTGGGGGCATTTTGGGGCACTTTGGCTGCGTCTTGGGCCTTTTCTGGGCCCCCGAACCGCCCGGCGCGGAGTCGTATCTGGGTGGCGACCCACCCCAAGGGGGAGTCGTATCTGGGTGGCGACCCCCCCCGGACCCCCCCCCCCGGGACCCACCCTTAGGACCCCCCCGGGAACTCACTCGGGACCCCTCCCTGGGACCCCCCCTCCGTCGGCGTGGAAGGGATCAAAGGGAAGGGGCTTTCCTCCGACTCAACAACTACTCCGTTGCTCAATTTCGCTGTGGCTGGCGCGCTCGCGGAGGAGGGCCCCGTGAAAGTGGGGGGAACGGGAGCGGCGAAGGCGACGACGATAACGACCACGACGACGATTCAAACGGAACAGCCTCTTCCACACGCAGATAGGGTCGGCGGCTCTATAAATCCTCCAGCATTGAATAGGGAAGCAGCCTGCATTGAAGGTTGCCCACATATCCCAAATGTGGGTTTGGATGGAATGGGCAGTCGAGCTTATAGATGAAACGCATAGTCAGTACGGAGTCGACCCGGACTACATGTTTAAACGGAATCTAGTAGGGAGTTGCACATCCAATGGACTCGCGATACGAATTATACATCCCATTCGATTTCAATGTTGCAGATCACCAGGAAATCAGTTCCATGTAGTTGGCAGCAAATGCACATTGAACGTTTTCAAAACGAGTTCGATATACACCAGATCCCGAATCCGAGCCCGAACCCTTACTTTGCACAACCCAGTGATGAGGTGATGGCCAACCCTGATGGTAGTAGTATCGGCAAGGATGGTAGCAGTGGTGCTTGTAGTGTTGTCTGTGGTGGTAGTGGCCGTATGTGTTGGTGGTAATGGTTTTGGCTGGAAGTGCGTGTTTGCTTTTTTCCCAACCATCCTGTGGTGTTGGGTCCTCGTTTTGAAGAGACGGTGCCCCGCGTTCCTCCTCCTCCTCGCCCTCCTCCCTCCAGTGGGGGTGTTCGCATGC
>CAUYUJ010019904.1:7500-145000 GCA_963575745.1 Prorocentrum cordatum | reverse complement strand
GCGCTGTCAGAAACCAGATTTGGCAAATACAGCCCTGCAGCGGCAATACGTTAAACAAACGTTAGAAACATTACCACGTCGCCCAAATGTCAAATTGCGCTGGCAGACCCTGGCACTGGCAATGACACTACTCGCTTAGATCGAGTCCCGCAAAGAAGCAGCGAGCGCGTGTGGTTTCGACGCAAGGCGGTGAACTCTCCGCGCGCAGCCCTCGGACCAATACTTCCTAGTAGTGTTTCCCGGCGACTGGGCACGCGTGGGCGTGTCCACAGAGCCTGCTGGCGGATCGCTTTGTCAGGTGCTCGATTGTAGCAGTCGGGGTCTCTCCTCCGGCAGAGCCTGGTATCTTGCATGTGACGGCCGATGCGAGAACGAAAGCGCAGTCTTTGTCGCGCATCAGCAGGAGTGGCTGGCGCCGACGATGCTCTGATTAGCCCAGTGGAGTGCCAAGCCCAATATGGGATCCTCCACCACGCGGCCCATTGGCACGGGAAGTACGACATCCGCAGTCACCGTCGAAAAACCGCGGCAAAGTCGCGCAGCCGCCAGGGACGCGTAGGCAGTGAGAGGCGCCGCGCCTACCCCCACAATGTACCTCTTCGTGAAACCACACTCGCTCCGTAGAACCCCGCGAACGTTGAATCGCTCCCTGGCGCCTGTCAGAGGTTGGGCGCTGAGCTGCGAAGCCGCCTCTTCGGACGCGCTGCGTCCCTCGAGCGGTGGAGCAACACAGCCCATAACGTCCACGTCCGCGCCCCCAGTGCCTTCCCGAAGCCGGCAGCTCTTCAGGAAGGGGCGGCCGTCGTGCGCGTGTATGAGGTCCTGTTGCAGCGGCGCGTCCAGGAGGCACCGGTTGATTTGAAATGTGATGGGGCCAGGGAAGCCACGGCATCGGCCAAAGCCGCAGCGCAAGTCGGGTGCGTTTTTTCCTTGCACCTCTGCGAGCAAACTTTGGCCCTGCGTAAAGGTTGTCGCCAGCACTCCGCCCTCTGCATTCGACGCGTTGAGACTCGTGAGAGACTGGGCTTGCTCCCCTGTCGCGCAGACATGACTCACCGGCCACGCGTTAAATTTCACCTCGCCGTTTTCCACGGCAGAGGAACACTTGGGCACAGCCACTCTGGCTCCAACGGGCAAGTCTCGGAGCTATGGGCGGGCATTTCGCCAGACGCTAGCCGCAATCTTGTCCCTCGTGAAGTTTGCGAACTCAGCGTCTGCCGCGCCATAGACACCGCCTGCCTCGGCCCCCTGCCTCGCGGCGCTGATGCCGAGAAATGTCTTTGTGAAGTCGGACGTTTTGCGGTCGACGCCGGTGGGGCCTGGCCCCTTCGCGCTGGCCTTTCAAAGACAAGCGATGCCCTGGATGCCCAGTGCGACGCGAGTGCCCGCGGAGGGATATGCTGGCATATCCAGGCTCGCAGGCAGCGCTCGCGTGGCCTGCGTTGGTCGTCAGGGCACAACGACGGCCCTGAGAGGGCGCCCGTCGAAGTCTGGCTTGGCTCGACTGTCGGAGCCTGGAGCGGCTAGCTCCCGGGCGCTGTCGGCCGCAAGTTTGGACGGCACACTGGTCAAAGCATTGCGGTTCTTGAAGCCGATGGGCGCAAGTCCAAGCGCGCGGTGATCTGGGGCATTGGACACAGGGGCGCGCTCGTTTTGCTACGCCTTGACCTTCTCACCCTGAGGCCAGAGTGAGCAATCGACCGCCCCCGGGTCGAGAATCCTCGCGTGCCACTTTGCGATCCTAGCGGTAGTGCTGCTCGTGTTCTTCAGCGTCTCAGCGTTTTTCGGCGGCGTGCCTTCCGGCGCCATTTTGGCAGGCAAAGCCTGGCCACCGGGCGAGAACCGGTCTCGTCGAGACGCGGCGCGAGTAGCGCGGCGCGCGCGGGGGGGCTTGAGCCCGCAACCATTTCGATTGCGAAAGCCACGTGGGGCGGCGGCGTGGCGCGAGAAGGCCCGCGCGACTGCAAGCGTTGCAACGTTCTGCCCCGGCCGCGCCGCTGATCTCCGATGTCGCGTGAATTTCGCCAGAATCCCTGTCGAGACAAAGGAAACTCTGGCAGAGCCCTCTCGAAGCCGAATACACACCACCAGAGCACCGAAGAGGCTCTTCGAACGCGAGCAGAGCTTCGCGGCTAAATTCATGCCACCAGAACCCCGCAGTGCGCGAGCTTGCGATGGCACTCGCGCGGCCTCGAAGCTCTCGCGGCTGGATGGCGACCCCGCCGTCGACTTCGCCAAGAGACGTCGCGGTGCGGTTGCGGGGCGCCGACGGGAGCGGCGCCCAGCGCCGACAAGAGCGGTGCCCAGCGCGACCTCGCGGCGAGCGCGCCCAGTGAGATCGGGGCGCCATCAGGCCCGCTCAGGCCGCGCATGCCCCGACATGGGCGGCCGCCGGCCCCGCGGGCCAGGATTCCTTCTGGGCCAGCGAAGCATCGCCACTACCCTTCCGAGGCCAAGTCCATTCAATTGACGCGCAGAAGCTGGGCCACATGCGCACGCGGACTCCGCGCTGGCCCCCGCGACCGACCGCGCGACGACGCAATCGAGCCCGCGATGGGGCATCAAAGAGGATTCGAGGCCAACTTAATGCCGCCAGAACTCTTTCGATGCCAAATTCGCGCCGCCAGAACTGCCATTCATCAGTTGCTGGCGGCGATTGTTTGGCCTCGAAGCTCCCGCGATCGCACGGCGGCTTCGCCGTCGATTCCACCGAGAGACGCCGCGGGGCGCCGACGAGGCGCCGAAAGGCGCAACGCGCAGTCTGGTCTCACGGCGAGTCCGGCGCAGTGCGCTCGGGGCGCCGGCAGGCCCGCTGGGGCCGCAAATGCTGCAAGCGCAACTGACAGAGACGCACTGCGGCCCCGCCTCATGAGAACCCCTTCGAGGCCAAATCTATGCCATCCGAATCCCTTCGAGGCCAAATAATTCCCGCCAGAAGTGCCTCTCGCCATCTGCCGGCGGCGAGATTCTGGCTTCGAAGTTCCCGCGATCGCACGGCGGCCTTGCGCTAGACCTGGCCGAGAGACGCCGCGGGGCACCGGCGGGGCATCGACAGGGGCAGCGCGCAGTTCGATCTCGCGACAAGTAGCGTTCAGTTCGATCGGGGCACCAGCAGAGCCAACGCACCATGCCCCCATTGAGGCCATGCACATACCACCAGAACCCCTTCGAGGCCAAACGAATGCCACCAGAGCCCTCTTCGAGGCCGAACAAGTGCGACCATGACCTTTTCGATGCCGCGCAAATTCGATCAGAGCGCCTTCGAGGCTACATCAATGCCACGAACTGCCTCTCGTCAGCTGCCGGTGACATTTTTTTGGCTTCGACGCTCCCGCGGTCGCGCGGCGCCCTCGCCGTCGATCTCGCCAAGAGACACCGCGGGACACCGACGGGGCGACGAAAGGGCGCCCGCGGGACACCGGCGGGGCACCGAGGGGATACCACGGGACACCATCGTCGCACCAGCGGATGTCACTTTCGATCTCACGATCGATATTATTATCGACCACATTTTCGATATCACGATCGACTCCGCCATCGATGCCTGCGCCGATCTCGCTTTCGACCTGTCGCCCGCGCTATAGACTTCACCGCCTGCGCCTCGGTCGCGCAGTGGATCCCGCTATCGATATCAATTTCGAGGTTTTTGCGCTCTCAGAATCCACGATCGACCCGACTCGATCGACGCAATTGACGACGGCTGGTGGCATGGGAGGTGGTGCTGCTGAGTTGTTTTTGCAGTGCAAGCGCGGCCCCCCGGACACGAGCTGTCGCTCGCACGAACTGGCACATCCGAGCGCGGCGACGCGCCGCAAGCGTCTCAGTTTCAAAAATGTGCAGTAGCGCGGGCAGAGCCTGGCGCCCCTCTCCTCTTGCGATTCCTGCCTTGCGCGGGCGCCGAGAAGCCCGGGGGCTCCCGCCAAATGCCATTGTTCTCCACCAAATCGAACTTGTGCCAATTGCCGCGCGCCAGAGTTGGAGCCGCGCGCGCAAGGCGAGTGCGTGGCGTAGCTGGAGAACCAACGCGCCAACCTTATGCGGCTGGCGGCGCATGCGCCGGCAGCGGCGCCGGCGCCGACGCCCGCGTCGGAGTCGGCTGGCCATAAGCCATAAGCTTTCAAACAGAGGAGAAGCGTGGGGAGCGCTGAGGGTTAGCGCTGGCAGAGCCTGGGCCGCTACCCGCGCGCCTGGCCCAAGGCTGCTTTCTGGCGCACTCGATGCACTGGCGGGGTGGGCGCCCATCCGAAGTGACCATGAATCGCGACGACGTCCATGGGAGCCTCGCCCGCCGCGTCGTCCACGAACTCCGTGCGCGCGCGGCGGGCGCGCGACGACGCCTGAAAAAGGCGCCGCGTAGACTCCGCGTGCCTGGCGCGCTCGTCGCGCACCTCGCCCCCGAGCGCAGCGACCGCGTCGGGGGCTGGCCAGCGCAGAAACGATGGCCTCGTGCACGTGGACAGCGCGACACTGCCTGAGCCCCGCGGGCACGCTGCTCGAAGCCAGGGCGGGCCCGGATCGCGGAGCAATGCGGCGTGGAGGAATTCGATTGCTTCGTCGAGCACCTGGCCATCGCCGGCGGCCCGCGCGCATTCGTCTGAGAGGCCTCGGGCGGCCGCGTACTCTGCTATGTGAGCGTCGGCTTTGGTCCGCCTCGGTGCACCGGTGCGCTCAGCGCGCATCCAGTAGGTCTGCAAAGGTCCCCAGTGACGCCGAGGCGCGGTCGCGGATTCACCGGGGCAGGCAAGCCCAGCGACCGCCCTGACGCAGTTTTACCTTTCTTCAGCGCGACCAGGTGGCAGGCGCGGTAGAACGCTTTGATCTCCTCAGCTGCGCGCGCATCGCCCAGCCGCGAAGAACGCTTGCCAGGCGTCGAGCGCGGCCCATGGCGCGCCCACTTGAAGCCAGGGGCGCTCGCACAAGGTGCAATGCACCGATTTACCTCGGCTCGCCAGTCTGGGTGGAAGTCGGAGAAAGCGCCCCCAGGCGGAAACGTCGGACTCGCTTGCAGAACAGTTGTCTGAGTTCCGATATCCATTCCCCATCTGGCCGGATCCCCGACCTTTCATAGATTGGATTCAGCAGGCGCCCGCCTTCGCGACAGCGGCATTGCTACTCCCACTCGTGGGCGCTGGCAGACCCTAGTGTTGCTCACGAGTCTCCACCTTGTGCGTTTCTTGTCTAACTCGACGGCTGTGCCTCTGTGCAGCGACGCCAGAGGCGTCAGCACAGCGAAGGGCTGCTGGTCCACCTCCCTCCTCCCTCCTCCTCCCTCCTCCTCCTCCTCCTCCTCCTCCTCCTCCTCCTCCTGCTCCTCCTCCTCCCTCCCTCCTCCTCCTCCTCCTCCTCCTCCTCCTCCTCCTCCTCCTCCTCCTCCTCCTCCTCCTCGGGTCGCCCGCGGTCCCGCGGGAAACCGTGCAGGGGGGGTGGAAAAGAGAAGGCCTTCTCAGAAGGCGGCCTCGGAGGCGCCTTCTCAGGAGTTATCAGATGCCCTCGCGCCTTTTGAGACGGCGCTCTCAGAAGACCCGGGGCCTTCCGAGCCTTCACCGTCCGACCGCAGGATGAGACTGCAGTCCCAGGGGGAGAGGCCGAGAGCTCTGTGAGTGCAGGTCACGAACATATCATGATGTTGGAGGTCCGAAGCAGCAACCTGCGGTTCGTCGCCCTCCTCCCTCCTCGCCCTCATCCTCGTCGTCGTCTCCCTCGTCCTTCCTCCGCCTCCACATCCTGATCCAGCTCCTCATTCGCCTGTTCCCTTCTTCCCCCCGTCATCCTCGTCCTCCTCTACCTCCTCCTCCTCCTCCTCCTCCTCCTCCTCCTCCTCCTCTCCTCCATTCTCTCCCGCTTAAGCGCATCCTATCTGGGACCACCCCGGGAACAGGAGAGTCTGGTTCGCAGAGTTATCCCGAAAGGGGAGCAGGGGCAGGAGCAGGAGGGGGAGCAGGAGGAGGGGTGGAGGCGTGGAGGAGTGGAGAAAGGATGAGGTATAAGGGGAAGAGAAGTCGGGAAAGGTGAGCAGGAGGATGAGGGGGGGCACCCCCGCACCACCGGCGGAGCCCCCTCGCACCACCGATGGAACACCCTCGCAACACCGGCGGGGCACCACGATCGATCTCACAATCGATCCCACGATCGATCTCACAGTCGATCCCACCACAAATATCACTATCGATGTCACGGGTGACCTCGCTATCGATCTCTCTATCGATCTCACGATCGATCTCACGATCGATCTCATTGACGCGCCACCGACGGGGCACCCCGTTCCACCGACGGGGCGCCCCCGCGCCAGCGAGGCACCACCGCACCGCCGACGGGACATCCCGCGCCACCGGCGGGGCACCTCGGGACCCCGCGCGCGCCTGGGAGGGGGGCGGTCAAACGGCTCCATGGCACTTGCCCACAGCGGCATCATGTTTGTCCCATTCCACAGCAGTTTCGCCTCGAACGCACGGCACGAACGTGATACCTAAACCGATTTCCCGGTGGGGGCCTCTCCTTCCCATTGCGATCTCACCCCCAACCTCCGATTTGGATTTTGGGGATACGAATGTTATCCGTAAGGGCTTCGCCCCCTGCCGCCGGCCCCCTCTCTCGGAGAATGGTCCATGGAAGAGCTAAGTCATGAGGGTTTGGCGCTGTCGTGAAGCAGTATCGAAACTTCATGCGAAGCCGAGTCGAAATCAGCAAAACCAACTGATCACAAGAGGGGTTACCACACCTGGCGATTGGTAAGACGTGTATGGTTTAAGGGCTTGGTTGCCACACCTTGCGATTAAAGGGCCGAGGGAGTTCTCGCAGTTTGGGTTACCACGCCTTGCGATGGATGTGCGTGATGGGTTCGAATTTCAGAAATGTGGCAAATCCCCTTTGTTTTTGGACCCTGACCCCACGGATCTGCGTGAGGGGTGGCACCGAATTTCAGAAATGTGGCAAATCCCGTATGTTTTTGGACCCTGACCCCGCGGATCTGCGTGAGGGGTGGCACCGAATTTCAGAAATGTGGCAAATCCCTGTGTTTTTGGACCCTGACCCCGCGGATCTGCGTGAGGGGTGGCACCGAATTTCAGAAATGTGGCAAATCCCCTGTGTTTTTGGACCCTGACCCCGCGGATCTGCGTGAGGGGTGGCACCGAATTTCAGAAATGTGGCAAATCCCCTGTGTTTTTGGACCCTGACCCCGCGGATCTGCGTGAGGGGTGGCACCGAATTTCAGAAATGTGGCAAATCCCATGTGTTTTTGGACCCTGACCCCGCGGATCTGCGTGAGGGGTGGCACCGAATTTCAGAAATGTGGCAAATCCCTGTGTTTTTGGACCCTGACCCCGCGGATCTGCGTGAGGGGTGGCACCGAATTTCAGAAATGTGGCAAATCCCGTGTGTTTTTGGACCCTGACCCCGCGGATCTGCGTGAGGGGTGGCACCGAATTTCAGAAATGTGGCAAATCCTATGTGTTTTTGGACCCTGACCCCGCGGATCTGCGTGAGGGGTGTCGATTTCGAGCCCCCCCAGCAATTCAGACAACGCGCCCAGGTGAGGCTAAAAATCCTGTTTGGGCCTCCCCCCCCTCGCGCGGTCAATCAACTAGTTACAGTAACCAGCAAGAAGTCAACTAGTTACAGTAACCAGCAAGAAGCAGAACTGTAACACTGGAAACTACAACCTACGACTGGTACAGGAAACTGCGAATCACGTGCCTACAGCCTGGTGGCCCCACAAGGGGGCCGGCGGATTTTCTTACATCGTCCCCATCATGTTGAGCATGATAAGCTCTGTCGGTACGACTCGGGGTTGTTTGAGGCCACCGTTTGCCAAAGCGCGCGGTTGGGAATGTCTTCGGGTTCCGTGCGTCTTCCGCTAGTTTCGAGGATTCGTGGCCGAATTTTCAAGGACTGGCGGGGGGGGCGAAAAGCGCCCTCCGAACACTTTCTGTTTTGGTGAGGGGGGGCGTTTTTGAGCAGCCTCCACGAAGTGGGTTTGTGGCCTCGGGGGCGCGAAAGTGGTGTAACGTTCAAGAGATCGTGGCCTCGGGGGCGCGCATGTTGTGTAATTTGCAAGGGGTCGTAGCCTCGGGGGCGCGACTGCGGTGTAATTTGCAAAGGATCGTGGCCCCGGGAGCGCGAGCGTGGCCTAATTTTTGGTGGGATCGTGGCCTCGGGGGCGTGAGCGTGAAGTAATTTACGAAGGATCGTAGCGTCTGGTCCGCAAGCGTGGCGTAATTTACAAGGGATCTGGGTTTCGGGGGCACGGGGGCTCGAATTTGGAGTAGTTTATACTGGGATCGTGGCTTCGGGTGCACGAGCGTTGTGTAATTTGCTAGGGATCGTGGCGTCGGGGACGCGAGTGCGATGTAATTTACAAGAGATCGTGGCCTTGGGAGCGCGAATGCAATGTAATTTGCACGGGATCGTGACCTCGGGGGCGCGAATGCGGCGTGATTCGCTAATGATTCTTGCGTCGGGGGCGCGCATCTCATGTATTTTTACATGTCCTACGCCTCCCCAAGAATTCTGAGAACGTGATTTGGTGAATGTAACCAGGCTCCTTTTCGGCTCCCCCCCTCGCGCGGACTTCAACAGTTTACAGTAGGACGTAGAAAGTAGAACTATACCAAAGGAGACTTGAAACGAGAACTGGAGCAGGGAGCAGCACGCCTAACCCACGCAGCCTGACGGCCCCACAAGGGGGCCGGCGGATTTGCTTTGTTTGGTAACCAAACAGAGCAAACCCGACTTTGGTTTTCTTGTTTTGCTGATTGTTCTTTGTAGCTGTTCGTGTGTTCAGTGTTTTGCCCACGACGTTAGATTTTCAAGGGCGCTGGCGTTCACTATTGAATTGAGGACCCTCCTCAGCATCCTCTGGGCGCCCCTCCAGGGCTGTGCTGGGTCGAGGGGTTCGCGCGGTCACGGAGGCCGCGCTCCGCGTCCGCCAGTGGCAGGAAACTGCCGTGGGCGGGTCCTTCTTTCCTTCCGTGCGCCCTCGGTGGGGCGCCCCCGTGGCTCGTTCGTGTGCTCGGAAGGCGCCGAAACTTTCTATGCAGCCACACCGATCCTGGCCAGGCTGGTCCTGGGCCAAGGATCGGTGTGTGTGTGTGCCTTCCTCTGGATCCAGGGAGGTGTTGACGCCGATCCTGGGCCCAGGAGGGGCCTGGCTGGGATCGGTGTAGGTGCATGATTGGCCTCCGTTGGGACCTGGGCTTTCGGTGGAGGGGCTCGCGTTCTTGACTCAAGCTCATGTGGCCCTGGTTCGCCGTAGGCAGGTCCTGGGGCTCCTGTGGTGGATTCCCAGCCAGCCAAGTGGACACTGCGACTGACTTCTTCTCGCACGGCACAAGGCTTCGTTCCCCTCTCCTCGTCTGGCCTCGCCAGTTCGCCGCCTTGCTTCCTCCCTCTTTGGCTCCCTCCGCTCCTTCTCTTCTCTCGCCTCTCCCTCTCCTCCTCCCCCTCTCCAGCTCCTCGGTTTTCTCTATGGGCCCCACCTCGGGACGGCCGCTTTCGGAGAGATAAGAGTTAACGGATTTTCCGCATCCGTTTCCTACGCACCTGTGGGTGAATGGAGTCGTGCTTGCTTGCCAGCGGACATTGCGGCAGGCGCGCGAAGCCACATTTGGTTTCCGCCTGCCGATGAACCGGGCGGGGGCACTTTGAAGTGGCGTGGTCCATCGGTAGACATTCTCGGTTTCAGTGGCTTCTCGTCTTTTCTCCCTTGCCTGTGCGTCTTCATTGGTATTGTGTTGCGAGGGACCCCGTCGTCGTGTCGGGTCTTCTTGCTAACGCGCTGCCAGTGCGAGCTGGACGTGCTTCCGAGGAGCGTACAGCTCTGCCGCCCGCAGCACGGCTTGGGAGCGCTTTGGCGGTATCGCTCTTGCAGTATTGCGCCCTCCTGTCTATGCCCTCCTTCCGCGCTGCCTGGCCTGTTCGTTGACACGCTGGCCTGCTCGCGCGCCGACGGGCACATCAACTCTCCACCGGATGGGCCAGTGCGCCTCCCTCGTCTTCGCTTTTTTTCTCGCTGTCCACTCGTTGTTCCTCCATCTCCCATCTCCTCCTCCTCTTCGTCGTCGCTCGCTCGTGCACGCAGCCGCGCCCTGCTCTGTCCGCTCGCCGTTTCGCTTCTCCAGGTTCCTGCTCCTCCTCGCCCGCTAGCAGCCCACTGCCGCCCCGCTGCCGCCGCCGCCGCTGCCACCGCCGCTGCCGCAGCCGCTGCCGCAGCCGCTGCCGCAGCCGCTGCCGCAGCCGCTGCCGCAGCCGCTGCCGCAGCCGCTGCCGCAGCCGCTCCGCCTGCGCCTTCGTCGCCCTCGTGGCCTCCGCCCTCAATCCTCCCGCCTCTTCTGCTGCAGTCCGCCGCTCCTGCCCCTGGGTCGCCCTCGCGGCCTCCGTACTCCCGCCAGAATCCTGCGGCAGCCGCTGCTGCTGCTGCTGCTGCTGCTGCTGCTGCTGCCATCGCCTCTGGCTGCCCCTTTCCTCGCAGATCCGGGTCGGCGGATTCGCAAGGCGCGTGCCGCGGCCGCGCGCTGCATCCGGCTGACCCGTGCGCCGGAGGCCCATGGCGGGCTACTTCGTGCCCTCCCTGATCGGGTGCGCCCACCCTCGTCCCCGGACAACGGCCATGAGGCTGTGGACGGGGAAGCTTTTCAAAGACCGAGCGGGGCTGGAGGGCGGGCCTGAGGTAAGGGTGAGAGAGAACGAGCGAGGGCCAAAGCGGCCTGATGTCAGTGAGCTCAGTGTTCCACACGTTTTTGAATTCACGCTGTCACCAGCTTGCCGACCATCGCTCAGTCTTCGCTCAAGTCGTTTTCGACGGAGAGCGTCCCGCATCAGCCCTGACCGACCCTGTCCTCCCTACACCTTTTCGTTCGAGGCGCGCGGCCCACAGCCGTGCGTGGAGATGTATGGTACCCCAATTGGTGCTGGCAGAGTCGCCGAGGTGGGAGGTGATCGGCGAGGCGAGCGAGGCAAAGGGTCGGGCGGCGGATTGCAACTCAACTCAGCTCAGGAGATCGCGGCTTCTTCACTTGTGTTGACGGCCCCTTACTTGCTTGCCGAGAGCACCGCGCGACCTTCGGCGAGGACGACGGTGCCCTGATCAGCACTCCGGGGTGGCTACGCGTGTACCAGGTTCTGGTCCTTTCAAGGGGGCTTGTCGCGCGGGACCACGAGTTGATCATGGATGCTGTTGTGCGCGCTGGACCGCTCCACATCCTGATGGACGTCCGCGCCTTGGCCTCACACGAGGACGTCGGGCGGGAGACGAGTACTGCGGCCACCCGTCGAGTTCGTGGCGGGATGGAGGCCGAGGCAGGCGGCGAGAGTGCAGAAACCAACCTGCACGTCGGGGAGCTGGCGCCAGAAGGCGACTTGATGCCGATGCCTGCGGCTGCAGGCGAAGGGCCAATGGTGGGTAGGCCGTCGTGGATGCGAACGGGGGCGCGTGGTTTCCCAACATCCAAGCCGACGACGTCGAGCCGACTTCCACCAGCAGCGAGGAGGAATCCCTCTGTCGCCGGGGTGGGGCGGACCGCGAACGGATATTGTAGTGGCCTCCGGCCAGTGCCGCCGATCCGGGATGCTTCCGTTGTTGCCGGAAACGCACGATGGCGGTCATGACCGGCGACGGCTGCGAGCGGTGAGGATGATGATGAGGATTGAGAATGGAGGCAACGGAAAAGGAGGAAGGAGGAGGAGGAGGAGGATGATCATGATGAGGTGGAGGGGGGGTGGGGGGGAGGGGCAGGAGTAGCAGGATGCTGAAGGTGAGGAGGAGGAGCAGGAGGAAACGGGAAATCGAAGGGTGAGAGGGGGAGAAGGAGGAGCATGACGAGGATAAAGGGGATTGTCGGCGGTTGTTGGAAATGTTCGGCGGTTGTTGGCAAGCCTCTTTGGGGCCAGGTGTTGGCCTTCTTTGGGTTCACACCTCGCCGATTTGGAGCGCTTTCTGAAAATGTTCTGCTAGGGCTGTCTGCGTCGCAGTTCTTTGTGGAGCCTCCTGCGTCGCCGGTTTTTGCTGGGAGCCGTGGTGTTATTGGGGTCTCTGGGGCCTTCGCGCGGTCCTTTGCGGGCCCTTGCGACATCGCGGGTGTGAAGGGCACCGAAGACGGGGGAATATGTGAACACGTGGAAGAACCTTTTGTATTGCAGCGCTTGTGTTCAGACGTAAGCGCCGTGGAAGCATTGGGGCCGGTTTTGGGCTTGTCGGGGGGAATCTTAGCGGCAGCTTGGAGGCTAGAAGGCGTTTTGGATACATTTGTTGAGACTCGTGGGTGTTTTTTAAGGGGTTTCAGGGGGCCTCTTCGGGGCCAGTTGGAAGCGTCTTGGGCCTCTTCGGGCCTCTTGGGGGCCTCTGGGGGCCTTCTGGGGGCTTCCGGGGCCGTCTTCGGCACTTTTTCCGCCATCCTGGCGCCCTCTCAGGCGCCTCTTGGGCCCGTCCCGGGGTCCCTTTGGGCCTTTCCGGGGCTTCCTGGGCCATATTGAGCCCGTGATGGATCGTCTTGGAGCCCTCTTGGTGGCTTTTTGGGCCGTTTTGGGGCTCTCTTGGGGCGTCTGCGACACTCTGAAGGCCCACGGGGCGAATGTGCTAAAATTGACATCTTCCCCAGGGCATGGGGCATGTTTTTTTTTTTTTTTTTTTTTTTTTTTTTTTTTTTTTTTTTTATATATATATGTGTGTTGTGAAACCTTTTTCAGGGCTTCTGAAGGCATCTTCGAGGCTCATGGAGCCGTTTTGGGGACAACTCGGGCGTCTTGCAGCGATCGCTCGGCGAGTCGGGGCCCTCTTGGCCCATGGCGGGGCCCTCCTGGGCGAGGGGGCCGTCTAGGAGTGATCTGGAGCTCCGATTCCGCCCCGGGAATTAAATCGAAGCACCACCCCCTCCCCCAACCCCGGCAGAACCACCCCGGCACCCACCCCCCAGTAGGGGTGAAACTCAGGAATTGAGGCTGATGCTGTTCTGCAGGGTTTAGAAAATCACACGCCGGCTCGGCGGATATGCGTGCCACCAGCCAGCGAGGCGGGGCCCACCCAGCGTTCGTCGTTGCCCCCCCGCTCCCGGTCGAGCAGGAGGCTTCGCTGGCCATGGAGGGCCGGGTGGGCACATTCGGGACGATTGAGCTGGCCATGCGCGCGCAATGGGTGTTCCAGGTGATGACTGCTCGCCTTGGCCGCCACGCATCCGGCCGCGCCGATGCCGTCGCGTGGAACCGCAAGATTGGATGGAACCCGCCGCGAGGCCAACACGTTGATGGTTTTGTCGGAGCGCTGTGCGGATCCCAGCGACGAGGGGCAATGACTCATGATGGACGCCGTCTCGACCCACAAAAGGCAGTTGGAGCGCGCGCCCGTTGAGTGAACCGAGGCGGAGCAAGGCGAGTCGCATGGAGGTGGCGGCACATCCAGTGGAGCAGAGCGATGACTGCGTCAAGGGCGGCGGCAAGGGCAGCAAGGGCGACGGGGGCCAGAAGCGAACCCTGACGTCGCCTGCGGCCCCGGGGCCTAGCCCACCACTGACAGCTCTCTTACTCGGTGGCCGTCTGCTCCCTGGCCCTGGGCTGCCAGGCATTTTCGTCTTCGGCCAGAGCGAGATGTCGCGACATAGCGGTGACCTCCCGTTCCCTCGCCCCTGGGAACGCGATGGAACGCGAGCGACGACTGGCCCGTGAACTACTTCATTTTCAAGTGCTTGTGCTTCAACCACCTCTCGTCCCTTGCGTGACACCCCTACAGATGCCGTCGTTCCTGGGCGAGTAACCTGACCGTACAAGCGACCGTTGGGATATTTTCCCGCGCCGTACTTTCGTGGCGGCACAGCCCTCCCCCAGTTGGCGCGGTCTCCTCGGGTCCGCCCGGCCCCTACATCCTTATGGTTATTTTTTTTGTTTTTCGGGGTTATTTTTTCGCGTTTTTTTTTTTTTTTTTTTTTTTTTTTTATTTGTTTGTTCATGGTTTTTCAAGGCTCTGGCATGCGCGCGAAGGATGGTTGCCGTCGCGGTTGCCGCGCGTTATCAGATTTGTTTTACCCCTTCTTTAGTTAACTTATATATTTACAATTAAGGATTCAAAGTAAATATGGAGAGTTTTTTTTTCTTCCACTAATATTAAACTAGATACAAAATATTTATAAAATTATATTTATTTGTTAATTTGTATATATTTACTAACGTTTCTTTATTTTAATTAGCTATTATTCTATCTGTTCTTTTATTCCGATATTATTTTTAGATATTATATTTTATTTAACGACCTGTCATGGATAGTTATTTTTACGCATTTTTATAAGTGATGTTCGTTATTTTTTAATTATATTCACTTCGGATTTAATTTATTCTCTTATATACATCCTTTAATCATGAAGTAGTAGCAGAGTGCTGCGCACTCTATCATCTCGTTGGGAAGTTTATCTATACTTGACTGCTATATGTTTGTTGTTTTTTTGACCTCGCCTGTACGCTTTCAAGTTCCATTGCGAACCTGCGCCAACGTGTTTGTTCCTTGTTATGATCATCGTTTCAGCCCCCCCCCCTGCGTATGTATCTTCTTCCTGTTTTGCATCGCCTATCCCGCTTCGGTTTGTTTATCCAAGGGTCTGCGTCTCTTGGGCTTTGTGTTCGGAGCTTTTCTTGAGTGTTTTATTGAGGGCGCGTTTGGTATCATGCGGCCTCTTTGGGCCACCTCGCCCATGAATCATCGCTGGCGTTCGCTGCTGCGCTGTCCTTGGGTCTCTTTGGGAGTTCTGTGGGGCGCCGTGGGTAGGCAGCGTGAGATTATGTGAGAAACGCTCGAAAGATCTGGCATCGGTGGGCCTCGGTTTGCTAATAATTATTTGGGTGTTTCTGTTCTTGTTCGTTCCAGGTGCCGTCGCGCTCGCTTGAACGGTCGAACGCGGGCGTGCGCGTATTGAAACTTCTGACGCGCATTTGATTTGTTGGGACGGCGGATTTTGTCGCTTCGCTCAGTCTTTCTTTATTTAGTTATTTGGTTTGCCATCGTAGCCGACTGATCGGGGCAACGCTCGTCGTATTGTCATTGATGCCATCTTGTGTCCCTGGGAAAATTAGGCAGCATGGGGGTAGGGAACGGAATGAGGAGGAGGAGGAGGAGGAGAAAGAGTTCGAAGAGGAGTATGACGGTGAGAGGGAAGGCGAATGAGATGACGTAGGAGAGAAGGAGGGGGAGGATGAAGGTGACGGGGGGAAGAAAGAGACGGAGGAGGAGGGGGACGAGGGAGACGATGAGGAGGAAAACCAGGAGGATGGGGGGGGGGAGTAGAGTGATGATGATGATGATGATGATGATGATGATGATGATGATGATGATGATGATGAGGAGCAGGAGGTGGATGAGGAAGAAAGGGGAAGGGGAAGACGGACTTCGGCGACTAACAGTTATGACGTCGGCGATTGGACAAGGAACGGCATTGATGTGGAGAGTAGAGGGGGAATATGATGATGAGGAAAGGGAGGGCGGTGCTAAAGGGAGGGGGGAGGCTGACGGGGTGAGCACGACGTGGCTGATGATGAAGGGGATGAGGAGGAAGAGTGAAAGCATGAGGGGGAGTGCGATGGCGTGGGAGAGGGAGAAGCAGGATGGGATGATAATGTGAAGGGTCGGGGGGGGGGGATTCTGGAGAGGAGGACGATCTTGATGACAAGCTGGGCTAGACAGAGTGTGGGGACTTTGGGTTGTTACGCACCCCTTAATGATGTTCATCTTCGCGCCCGCCGTGTTTCCCCCCTCCTCATCTTCATCCTCCGCCTCCTGTTCGCCGATCGTTTTTGTATCCTCCGTATCTCCTTCCTGCTTCTGCTCCTCCTCCTCTGGCCCATCATCCTTTTCCTCCTGATCCTCCACCTGCTGTGCCCCCTTTGAGCTCCCCGTGGGCCCAGGTTGTTGGTCACAGAGAGAGGTTGACGGGTCAGCGCGTTGAGCGTGCAATGGGCGTTGAGGCAGGGAGGTGATCAGCATGGCGCGGGGGTTCACGGCGATGGCGAGGAAAGGGTCCGTAGGAGACAGGGTGATGTGGGTCATCGCAATGTTGTTGGTGATGTAAAAATATGTTGTTGGTGATGTTGGGGCTTTTTGTTTTTTTGGTGTATGTATCTTTTGTTGATTGTTTATTTTATGTTTTGTGTTGTTTTTGTTTTTTTGTTTTTTCTATGTTGTTTTGTTGTTTGTTGTCTGTGTATTTGTTGTGAGGCAGGGAGGTGATCAGCATGGCGCGGGGGTTCACGGAGATGGCGAGGAAAGGGTCCGTAGGAGACAGGGTGATGTGGGTCATCACAATGTTGTTGGTGATGTTGGCGGCTGTTGACACGACAGTGATTACGGCGTTGGCAATTCAGAAAACCATGCCATTGATGAGGATGGAGAGGGCGAGCAGTAGGACGTCGGGGGCGGGGGACAGGGATGATCAAGACACGCATGATGATGATCGTGATGCTGATGATGTTGATGATGATGGTGCTGATGATGTTGATGATGATGATGATGATGATGATAGTGGTGAGTATGATGATGATGCTGCTGAAGGTAACAGTGGTGGTGCAGACGAGGATGCACATGCAGAAAAAGGCGTTGACGATGATGTGGAGTTCGAGGTGGAATACGCAGGGGGCGAGGGACAGGGGGGAGGAGGAGGTGGACAATTGATGGCGATGGTAATGGTAATGGTAATGGTAATGGTAATGGTGATGATGACGATGATGGTCATGCTGATGATGGCGAAGGTTATGAGGATGGTGATGCTGACGATGGTGATGTTGATGGTTATGAAGATTGTGGTGGTGATGGTGGCTATGACGACGATGGTCATGATGATGGTGATGGTGATGATGATGATGATGACGATGATGGTGATGATGATGATGATGATGATCATGATGATGGTGATGGTGATGACGATGATGATGATGATGATGGTGATGCTGATGATGATGACGATGATGATGAGCGTGTCAGCTTGCATCGCCGCCTTCGGCGCTGCCAGCGTGGCCCAAGCTGCCAGCCGCTGCCGCGGCCTCCGCGCCTCGGCCTCGTCGCCAGGCGCGATTCCCGCAGGAGGGGAGGATGAGGTCGGGGCGGATGAGGGTCGAGTTTCTTCGAGGGGGGTTCTTCGAGGGTTGGCGTTGCTTGTGGTATGGCGGCTCTGTGGTTGCTGTCGCCGCCTCGTCGCCGCGCAACGTCTGGCTTTGCATGTGGTTCGGCAGCCTCGTGATCGTTGCTGCCGCCTCGTCGCCGCTTGTCGTCTGGGATTGTTTGGCGGTCTGGCGGGTTGTTGCCACCTTCCTGCCCCGTAGCTGCCGAGGCGCCGCGCAGTGGCCGATTCGTCGTGCAATCGAGCGCCACCCTACCGATTGCCATGTAATCGTTTGCAGATCGTTCGGCAAGGTTCGCATCATGCGGGCCGCATTGTTTTCCCCCTTGGGACCCAGGGCGCGAGTGATGGGAGAGAAGGGGGGGGGGCACGCAGGAAGGAACGCTGCGAGCACTTCAGCCGCGGGAACGCCTTCGTGGAACCCTGAACCCTTGGTGCAATCACCGTTTGGGGATGAGTCCTGCTTGCCGTTGGCGGGCGGGGTACGGCTGCGACGCTCCCGTGCGGACCGAACTTGTCACAATTCCCTGCGGACCGAAACTGCTACAATCTCCTGTGGGCAGTTTGTGGAGCACGATCTGCGCGTGGGGTCTGCCGATGATTCGTTGCCTCTGGTACGTTAGGGTGCGCGGACACTGCTGTACGTATTGGGGGTGTGTGATCGGGGTGCGTGGGCGGGTGATGGTTCGAAGCTGGAACTGTGGTGGGGCGCGCCCGTGGTTGTCACCAGGACTGGAACGCTCGAGGTTTCTCTTTTGAAAATTGTTGCACTTGTGCATGTTTCTCAAAAGTTCCCCCTCCCAGGTTAGGACGTGTTTGATGTGTGGATGCGTTCCCCTGCGGACCGAAATTTCCACATTCCCGCGCGGGCCAAATTTGATACAATCCCCTTCGGCTTGAAATTGCGACAACCCCATGGCAGGATTTGTTGTTTTGATCGTGCTGAGGCCACGTGGGATGCGGGTTCACTTGAGTGTCTCTTCCTGTGCCCACGTCCGACGGGGAGTGGGATAGTGGATGCTATGCCTTGACATATCAGAACATTCGTGGATTTTCTCTTGCGTTCAACGTTTCGTTTGGTTCATTCCAGTGCCTCGTGGTATTCGCGTGTTCGTTCGCACGCGACCAACCTCTCACACGGCATCTGACTCACATGCGACATCTATCTGCGGCCACTGTGCCGCTTGGCGCACGGTGATCTATTCCGTTTTGTTTTGCTTTCCTACGTGTTTTCCCTTGGCGGTCGACGGCGCAGACCGTGCCTCTTCCGAGGCAACGCGCATCCCCACTCCCGCGCCCCCCCGTCATCGTCCCAGCCTGTGCCACCCGTGTTCTTTCCGCCTGATTCCCTCCGAGCCGCGAGAGCCTCCCCCCCGTCCCAGGGGCTGCCTGCGCCAGGAGCCCCGCTCGCACGCGGCTTGTAGATGGGGGAGCGGGCCAGACCACGGCAGGGGGAGGAATGGCGGGGGGGGTGGGGGGCGGAGAGGGGGGCAGGAAGGATGAGGAAGGAGGTGGCGCGGAAGGACAACCAGGAAGGGGGGTGGAAAGGGGGAGGCGGGAGGGACACGGGGAAGTGACGCGCGGGGGAGGAAGGTGAGGAGGCGTGGGGGAAGCGCAGGGGGAGTGTGACAACGAGGTGGAGGAGCGCGAGTCGGAGGATTCTGAGGAGGCAGTGGAGGAGGAGTATGATGATGCTGATCATGCTGATCATGTTGGTTGTGATGATGATAATGATGATGATGATGATGATGGTGATGATGATGATCAAGATGTTGCTGATGCTGGTGATGAGGATGATGACGGTGATGACGAAGATGAAGAAGATGATGATGATGGAAAACATGTGGACGCCGTGTTGGAGGGGGATATAAGGTTGCGTAACAGGCGGGGTGGGGAGAACATATGGACGAGGACCCATCAGCAGGAGGAAACGGCGGAGGAAAGATGAGGAAGAGGACGGGGGAGGCGGTGGGGCTCCAAGAAGAGGGGGGGGGGGGGGGGGTAACTCGCTGGGAATGGGGGGGCAGCGTGGGCGGTGGGGGGGGGAGGGGCAGGACGAGGAAGAGGTGTGCGAGGGGCAGGGGGAAGACGGCGACGACGGCGGCGCACGGGAGCAGGTGGTTTGCATTGTGAATGTGGCGTCGGCAGCTCGTGCTTCCTACGTCGCGGCGGCGGCGTTCGCGAGTGTTGGTTTTCTCGCCGTTGACGGCCGCGGCCATTTGGCAAGTTTCTCGTCGGGCTCGGTCGTTGCATGCCCCCGCCGCCAGGCGCGCCCCCCCCTCAGAAATTGCGACGCTTCGTGCATCCCCACCAGCACATCCGACGCCAGGCAGTCCAACGAAGAGCGCCGACCATCGGCAGCTGCTCTCCTCCTCCTCCTCCTCCTCCTCCTCCTCCTCCTTCTCCTCTCCCTCCTCTTCCTCTCCTTCTTCATCTAACTCTTCCTGATGGCGTCTTGGAAGTCTGGGCGTTTTGGTGGATGCTGGGGCCTCGCGGGCGGGGCGGCGCCCCGCCCGTCCGTGCGCGGGGCCCGAGAGGGCGCCCCAAGACGTCTCTTGATGCCTTTTTGGGGAACGTCGATCACAGAGGCGGGGGGGCCCTCAATTAGCCATGCCCGTCGGGACCCCCCACGTCGCCTCTTGGAACGCTCTTCGGCTGCTCTCGAGGCGCCCTTGGGCGCTCTTGGGGCCGCCTTGGGGCTCTCTTGGGCTCATGTTTGGGCTATCTTGGACCATCCCCGAACCGCCCTGAGGCCTCGGATGGGCATCGGAAGCGCGAAGGCGAGACAGCCGCCCACATTGAGTTCCCCTACGGTTGTGCAGCATGTTGGCCCCGTTGGGCATTATTGGTGAGCTCCTTTGGACATTCGGAGCTGTGCTGGGGCGGTCTGAGAGCGCCTTGGAGCATCTTCGGAGCCACCTCGAGGCATCTTGCGCTATCTTCAGCCATCTTGGAGGCGATTGTGGGCTCTGTGAGGCCCTCTTGGGGCCGTCTTGGGCCATCTTGGACGCTCTAGTGCCGCGCTCCCCCATCCGTCCAGGTCCATGGGGAGGTGGCGGGGGGAGGGATGGGGTGAACCCTTCCCCGAAGGGGAAGAGGACCCCCCCATAAACCACCGGCGCCCAACTGGTGGGGTTCAGGTTGACCAGTTTCGCGAAACTGTGAGCTGGGCGTCGACGGTGCCCCTGTGTCCGCGAGGGCCACAGCCTCCGCTAGGCGCGTTCGTTACCGCTCTTGGGCAGTGCCTGCAGCGAACGCGCCGCAGGGCCCTCGGCTTCGCAACTCGGCCCAGTTTCGGTCAGCGGCGCCCCCAGGGGCCAGGGGGGCAGGGCAGATCGGCGAAACGCAGATTCAGATTCGTTGGTTGGCCTCCACTGGCAAGCCTCATCACCGCCGCTGGATGCAGCTCCGAAGCGCGGCGCGTCTGGGCCAGGGGGGTCTGGGGGCCGACGGTGGATCGGGCTCGCGTTCTCAGCGTGTTCAGTCGTCGTTTGGGATTGGCGCGCACGTTGTGGAAGCACGGTGCTGTGGGGCGAATGGCTCCCCTCCCCCTCGCATGACTTCCGAGGACGGGCAGACTTCGGGCTCCCGCCCTCGAGGGGGCATGCGAGGGTCTGGGGATTCAGCTGGCCCTCCACAAGCGCATGTGGAATGCATGTCCATGGCGCAACGGCCGCTTGTTACGGAAAGGTCGCATTTCGATTGCTTGTTTGTGGGGTTCCTCGTCTTTGTCCTCATCCCCTTTGTTCTCCTTTTCCGTTCCCCCCTCCCCCTCCGCATCGCCATCCTGTCCCTCCCCCATCTTTGTCGTTGTCGCTCCTTCCCTCCTCCACGTGTTCCTCTTCCTCTTCTTCTCCTTGCCCCTCTTCCCCGCCCGTCCCCCTTGTCTTCCTGCGTGGCCACTTCGGTGAGACTCGGTACTGAACGACTGGTGGTCTTTGTAATCAGAACGTGTTTGTGTTTGGTTAGATTGCCACTTGACCAGGTCTGCGGCCACGCTCGCCTTCTATTGTTCTGCAGTTGACAGCCAGCTTTCGCCTGTCGAGGTTGATTGATTGGTTGGGTGCTCGAGTGATTGATTGATTGATCGTCTGAGTGATGGATTCATGCGTTTATAGATTGGTTTATTGATTTGTTGAATTCTGCATTCGCAGGGCGCCCTGCGTCTACGCCCGCGCACGCTCGCTGCGTTTCTGAGCTGCGTTGTCATACCCCCGAGGGGGCGGGTGTCACGACATGGTTGAAGTGGGCAATGCAGCTGGCGAGACGTGAACGTTCCGCGGGGATTTCCTCGACGCGTCGGAAGGGGGCGGAAGTGGGCGCGCGGGGATGGGGTGGGGGGTGGGGAAACGGAAGGAAGCGCATGAGGGGGGAGGGGGGGCGGGGACGATGGGGGGGAAAGGGGGGAGGCATGAGGGGAAGGGGCGCCTTTCCTCCTCCTCCACCTCCACCTCCTCCTACCGCTCCTCCTCTTCCTCTTTTCCATTTCCCCCGCCCTCCTTTTCCTCCTCGTCCTTCTCCTCCTCCTCCGCAACTTCAGCCCGCGCGATTTGATGACGCCAATTTGGGGCGGCCTCCAGCCTTTCTTCCGACGTGTTGACGGCGGACCAGCCCGCGCGATGTGTTAACGCCATTGTTTGGTCGGCTGTTTGGCGGTTGGTCAACCCCCTTCGAGGCGTTGACGGCGACGCCAGGCCAAAAGATTTGTTTCCACCATCCGCCGTCTCAAGTGCAGTTTTTTTGGTGTTCACTCTTGTTCCCTACCTAGGCTCTGCCTAGAAGGATTCTTACGATTAGGCTTAAAGGGCCGCGCAGTGAGGCGCGCCTTTGGCGGTTCCCCCCAAGATCAGCCCCGCGGTTCTCCCAGTGACGGCCCCTTAGTTTCGCGTTGCCTATCTAAGTTATTGTGTGGCTTTGCCATAGTTTTCAAAGGGCCAGCAACTTCATCCACAACTGACCCTGCGCAACTCTGAGCAACTCTGAGCAACAATGGCGCTGGTGGAGCAGCGGCAAAGAATGCGCCGAGGAGTGCGATAGAGCAGAGAACACTCGATCGGAGTTCCCGGGAGAGCGATTGTGCAATTGTGACCCTCTTGAGGCCATCCTGGAGCCCCCTTGGAAGCTTCTTCGGGCCCTCTGGGGGCCCTCTTGGAGGCATTTTGGCGCATGTTGGACCCTTCCCAGGGCCGTCGGAGGGGCCCAAGAGGGCCCCAAAACGAGATGCCGCATCTCGCTTTGAGGCCCTCTTGGGGCCCTCTTGGCGGCCTCTTGTGCCTTGCCCTGGGGCCTCCTGGATGCTTTCGGGGCTCCCTTGGGAGCATCGTGGGGCCCATTTGGGCTCTTCTTGGAGCCCTCGGAGGGGCCCAAGATGTCCCCAAGAGGGCTGCACAGCGAGATGCGGCCGCATCTTGCGTTGTGGCCCTCTTAGGGCCCCTATTGGGGCCCTCTTGGCGGCCTCTTGGCGGCCTCTTGGCGGCCTCTTGGGGCCCTCTTGGGCCCTGCCCTGGGCCCTCTTGGATGTTGTTGGGGCTCCCTTGGGGGCCTCTTGGGGCCCATTTGGGCTCTCCTTGGGGCCCTCGGAAGGGCCCAAGAGGTCCCCAAGACGGCCACGCAGCGAGATGCGGCCGCATCGCGTTGCGTGGCCCTCGTGGGGACCTCACAACAGCAACAAACTCAAGCACAAGCAAACACAACAACAACAACACAATCAAGCAACAGCAACAACAATCGGAATCAAAAACAACAGCAACAGCAAAAGCAACAGCAAAGGCAACGGCAAAAGCAAATGCAATAGCAACCACAACGGCAATGCACAGCAACACACAACCAATGCGACAGTGTAGAGGTAGATGCAGGTGTAGGTGTAGGTGCAGATGTGGATGTATGCGTAGATGTTTCATGTAGATGTAGATGTTGGTGTAGATGTAGGTGTAGATGTAGATGTAGATGTGAGTATCGCTGTTGATGTTGATGTAGATGTAGATGCATATGTAGATGTAGATGTAGCTGTTGGTGTAGATGTAGACGTTGCTTTCCCAACTGCTCCAACTCCTAGGTAGGGTCGCACGGGGGTAATCTTGAAGCTCAGAGGCATTTTAGGCTGTGAATTCTTAATGCTGTGCACTTACCTTATGTCATCCCATGCCATGTCATTCCATTCCCCCCTCTTCCTCCCCCTCCAACTCTTCACATTCGTTTCGGGCCCCGCTTCTTCTCCTCATCGGCCTCTCCGCCGTCGTCGTCCTGCTCTTTTTCCTCCCCCTCCCCCCTCGTCCTCGCCCGCCCCCGCTTCGTCCTCTTTGTCGTCTTCTTTTGGCTCTTCCAATGTATGATTCGTTCCCTGTTCCGCGCTAGGACGCCGCCCGCGCCGCGCCGCTCGCGAAGGCGCCAGGGGGCGCGAGGGGCAGGCAGCGCACGCGAGGATGGCAGGGGTGGGGGTCCCATGCAAGAGTTGGGAGCGCCAAGGTGTAATGTGCTTGTGTCCAGCGGTTCTCGGCGCCTCGGTGTATGTGCCGACATTGCGTTCACTTTGCTGTAATTGTCGAGATTGTCTCCCCGTTTTTTTGGTGGGGGGCCCTCCGTCCGCTGGCAGGCGCGCGTCGCCGACGCCCAGCCCGGCGCCCTGTTCGCCGCGAAGGCTGTGTGGCGTGGTCCCGTTGCGGGGACCTTGCGCGCATCAGGGCGCTGGCGGGGCATGGGTGAGGTCATGCGCGAAGGGATTCGACCAGCGTGATCCGAACCGTGGGCGAGGGGAGAACGAGGGGGGCGACGAAGTGAAGGAAGAGGGGGAGGGAGGGAAAAAGGAAAGGAGGAGGAGGGGGATGATGAGGGGAGGGTGGAGGAGGAGCGGGAAGTGGTGGATTAGGAGGGCGATGAGGAGGCGGAGGAGGACCAGGGAGGACACCGCAATTGTAGGCGTCCAGGGCCTCAACGAGCTTGCAGGCCAAACTCGCTAGCATCCTTTTGTGTACTTCCAAAAGGCCATCGTGCCAGAATGGCCAACCCTGGAGGCCAATTAAACCAGGGCGCGCCAGGACAGCCAGGGGGCGTAAACCAAGCGCGACGCGTTGATCTCACCTTCAGCCTCGTCCTCACCAGGGTGCTCCTGGGAGCGCGCTGCGGGTGCATCGCGTCGAAGAGGTTTCGTTCCAGCCGTTCCGTCGTGCCATTTGCGCCCCATGCAGCGCCGCAGAAGGGGCGGGGGCACAGGGGGGAGGAACGATGGAAGAGGGGGGCAATGAGGTCAGGCATTTCAGCTGAAAAGAGCCCCACAGGAACGCATGAGAGGCAACCCAGTTAAGTTCTTAGGAATTCTGCCCTTGACATGTTGGCGGACAGTGTTGATCATTGGCAGGCCCCCTTGCGTTCACCAGGGTCTGACGTGTTATTATGTCCTAGTCCCCCCCCCCTCGTGCCTGCCAGGGTCTGAGAGGTCGGCGCCGTCTTGTCGCCTCAGCGCCAGGGGGGAGGTCGGGGCTGGGCCTGGATGCGCTTGGATGGGCCGTTCGTGCGAGAGAGCTGCATTGTCGGATCTCTACAATTGAATTCAACGCCTCCCTCCCTCCTCCCTGCCCTTGGAATCAGCAGTTCACAAAAAGGGGGGGGGGTTCGTGTGTCGCACTCGGCCATTCCTGTCCCCTTGCTTTTGCACCAAGCAGCCAAGGACTAACGGCACCATGTGATCACGCGTTTCCCACGCCGACCCGCGGCAACAGGTGGCCACTTTCCCCGCGACGCGCTCCCGCAGCAACAGGTGGCCGCCTTCTTCGGCGCCAAGACTTCCTAATGTGGGAAACTGGAGGCAACGTAGGACGGGGCCAGGGGAATCTACAACTCCGTGTGGGGGAGGGGGTTGTGACAATTTCTCGCCTTGCCCCTGCCCCCCCTTTTGAGAACGCAGCGGCCGACAGCAGCATGTGGTCGCGCGCCTGCTCCCCGCAGCGACCCGCAGCAAGAAGTGGCCGCCGTTCTTCAGACACCGTCCCGTAGCAACGCGTGCCACCCTCCCCCCCTCTCCCCTGACACAAAAAACCACAAGGGGGAATAACAAGCGGAACAGGATGCGGACGGGGGGGAGGAGGAGGATGGGGAGAGGATGATGTTAAGGAGGGCGACGTCGAGCTTGAGGAGGGGGAAGGGAGAAAGGATGAGCCATACGGGGGAGACAAAGGAAGCATAGGGGGGAGATGGTCATGTTGGGGGGAAGAAGAACTTCGCAGAGGTCGTGGAGGAGGGGGGGGGGAGGATGGGGGGCCCGCGCCCTGGGCACTGAAAGCGGACTGTGCCAGGAGGGCGTGGGCGAGAGTCGTCGGGGGACAGTGCTCTGTCGGTGCCGCAGGCAAGCGTTGTCACGTGTGTCTCGGGTGCCAGCCCTTTACTTCCAACCCCAATTCGCGTGATATCAGCGAGCGCGCTTTACCACGAGCGCTGATGTCATTGCATCGTTCTCTGGGCAAGTCCGCCTGAACAGCATCTCCTCCTCCCGTGCTGAACTGTCGCTCCGAAGGTGGGGGCCTGGGACCTGCTTCATGGTGGTGTTGCCTAGCATTCCTGGGGTCGCGCTCTACCAGCGCTCGCAACTCGCGCAACTGGTCGCCACTTTTTGGGAACTGCGGGTTCTGGGCCTGTGGGTAGACGTTGGAAATCTGCATCGGCAAATTTATCCGTCGCTAGGTTGCCGAGCCCAACTCGGCCTTCTGGATGGTGTCGGCGTGCTTGTGTCATGGGAGTCTTGGGGCTTAGAGTGCCAGTGATCTTGTCGCCACTGGCAATGCATCCGTATTTGAGCCGTTTTGGTTTAGTGGTTCTTTTGTTTTTTTGCAGTCCCGCGATTTCTTGAGTCGGGCGTGCACGCATGAGTGAGGTTACAGTCGAACCCAATTGGTTGCGAGATACGTATGTGAGATTTGGCCTGCCTGGAACTGTCATTCCCGACGCCGACTTGAGGCCTGGTCGATTGCTCGCAAAAGCCGTCGAATCAGCTAAGGCTTGCCTATGGCGCAAAGCAGCCACGTTGGTAGAGCAGCACGGCAAGCGTTGCCCAATTTTGTATTGTTATTCGAGCGACGGCACCCCGACCATTACCAGGCGACGCGAAACATGGAAACGTCATCAGGCATTTCTGTTAGGAGGCTTGCAGGACAAGGCACATCATATTTGATGCAGTCGGGGTGGGTCAAAGTATTGAAGAGCACGGGGGACATCGAACAAACGTGTTTGTTCAAAGAACCTGTGCAACTCGGTGGCGGCACGGCGGAGCATGAATTCTTGACGCTTCGCGTGTCCCTGCTAGCCCATTCATAATTGATTGCACGTTTTCTTGGGGCCTCTCGGAGGCTCTCTTGGGCCATGCTCGGCTAGAGGCTGCCCGATGCTATCGTGAGCCATGCTCGGCTATCTTGGGCCATTTTGAGGCTGTCTTGAAGCACCTTGGAGGGCTGTCGGAGGCTAGCTTGAGCCATGCGTGGCTATCTTAAGCCATTGTGAAGGCCATATTGGGCTATATGGGGCTCTCTTGGAGCCATATTAGGCCAAATAGGGCGGGGCGGAGGGTCTTTGGGAGAGGCTGGGAGGCCCCTCAAGGCAATCTTGCTCAAACCGAGGAGGCCCCTTAATTAACGTCGCCCCATCGGGGGCTCAACAATGGCGTTTTGGGGCTCTCTTGGGGCGCTATTGGGCGCTTCTTGGGCGATCTTGCGGCCGCCTTGGGCCTTCTTGGGCCCCTCTTGGGGCTCTCACGGGGCATCGGGGCCATCCAGTGGTCCCAGATGCCCATCGTAAACGAAAAGTCGAGGAGGTCAAACTCATTCATTTTTCTAGGCTTGTGAAGGCTCTTAGCATGTTGGATGGCGCCGTGAAGGGTTCGAAGGGCACTTAGATCTGCATTGGGCCTGTCTCGGGGCCTCTCGGAAATATGTCGGAGGCTATTTTGGTCCATCTTGGAGTACATTGGGCCATCTTGGAGGCCATCTTGCGACTTGGAGCGTCTCTTGGAGATTCTGGGCCATCTTGGACGCTGCGGCGGTTCCGCCCCCTCCCCCTCCCTCCCCAGGTCCAGGGGATGGGGTATGGGGGTGGGGTAAACCCCTCCCCCGATTAGGGGAATGGGGGGGATGAGAGAAGAACGCACTTGTTATGCCACCGTAGCCCTAACAGGCTGGAGGGATTCACTGCGGCGGTGCGTTTCTTCAAAATGCCGCGGCAGTTAGGAGCAGACCATATATGCATTAGCCATTATAGTTTTGATCGCGCACTTTGCGCGCCATTGTCCCGTCTGCTCCACCAGCGAAGTAAATATTACTACCACGTGCAGTGCGACGGAGAATGGAAAGACAATCCTCGCGTGTGGCTCCACTTCCTCTGTGATTGGACAGTTGCCACGGGTTGTTGCAATCACGATTGCCAGAACGGGTTGCAGTGGGCTTTGGATAACATCGGCACTGATAAAGACGTCCCGCGCTATTTGTGGGGCGTCGTGAAGTCCATGAGGGAGAGCTTCGGCGATTTCGCTCGCAAGTTGACGCCGTGGGTGTCGGGGAGGTTGGCCACCGCGCCCTCGCCACCCAGCGCAGCGGCTCTCAGGAGTCTGTGGTCTGCGTTGCTGGTCAGAGAAGACTTAGTGGACAAACTTGTAGACATTGGCCTTCATTACCGAGACGGTGCCCTCATCGTGACGCAGGCGGCCCTAGATGACATGAGCGTGGCAAATACGGTCGCTACTTTGATATTGGGTGTTCTTACGTTTCATCATTTTTCTACCTCCCGCTGGGTGACTATAGGGTGTTGTTGCCGCTCCATGGCGGCGGGGTTGTGCCTCGGCCTGGCGGATTTCCTCCCGTGGCTTCGGCAACAGGAGGACACGAGAGAATATTATTTGCTCGGTGCGAAAAACTTGAACGAACCCATGATGCTTTATATCGCAGTTGCCGCTGGTTCTTCTGGGGTGACAGATGCCGTTCTTTTCAGTATGCTGAAGGACGACCGCCTCGCTGCCCGCGCCCCCGAAGTGGAGGGCGCCATGCTGGCGGCACTGACTGCGCTCGAAGAGGTCTCCGATGAAGTGTGGGGTCTCTTAGCCACGGGGTGCCGTTGCCCCGCGGACGCGCTGAGGACGAAATGCATCAGGTCTGGGCGTGCTCAAGCCGCTTGCGTGACTCATCGTTGCCTCAGCGTTGTGAAACAGAGGCCGTGGAGCCTCTGCGCGGGAGACATCACCCAGAACCTTCACGCGCTGTCGCGGGACATCAGGGCGGCGCGCTAAAACGGGGGATTTCGTTGATTAGAGGGTACCCAGGCCCACAAGAATGGAAGGATATTCGACGACTCGGGGGGGGAGGGGGAGCGATGAGGATGATGGGGGTGAGGGGGGGGGGATGAATGGCGCAATGTGCGGCTTACTCCTTCCCACGGTTTCGCTTCTTATACGTCGGGCGTTTTGGCCTCCCTCGCACCTGCGTCTTATGCATCTCCCGTGCTCCATCCGTTATTTTGTTTCCGTAGTTCTTTCCATTTGACATCCCCGTATTCCTCGCCCAGCTATCGCTTCGCATCGTGTCTGAGCGCCTTCGGTGCCTTCTTGCATGGGCCATATTTTTTCCCGCGGGGCCCCGCCGCGGGCACCGCGGAAGAGGCGCCCCCCGTTATCGCGTCGCTTCGCGCCGCGATCAAACGAGGAAGGGGGTTCATCGGGAGAACGCCCCGACGAGCTTGGACAAGGGCGGGGGAGGAGGGGGCGACGCCGAGGATGACGCGGAAAACCTCGTGATAGGGGGAGTCTGGAGTGGAGGCTGGAGGAGGGGGGCTGGCGCAGGATGCGGGGGGGATGGGGGCTTCCGGGGAGGGGGGGTGGGGGGGGGGGTGGGGGGAGGGGGGGCATGGGGCACGGCTTGAGGGGGGGGACTGAGTAGGCGGAGGAACGAGGAGGGGGAGGAGGAGGGGGAGAGGGCAGATGAGGGGGGAAGAGCAGGGCGAAGGGAAAGATTGGGAAGGCACGGTGGGAGGTGGAGGAGGAACAGGACGGAGGAGGACGAGAAAGGGGAACACGAGGAGGAGAAAGAGCAACAATGAGATGAGGCAGAGGATGAGAAAGAAGACGAGATGAGGAATAGGAATGGGAGAAGGGATGGGATCAGGAGGATGAGGAAGTGAAAAGCGCGGGAGCGGAGGAGGAGGAGGAGGAGGAGTTGGGGGGCGGGAGGAGGGAGCGGAGGAGGCCCATGAGGACAAGGAGGGGGGCGGCAGAGGAATATGAGGGCGAGGAGAAGGTGTCCCTTCCAAACGGTATCTGGGCACCATCCATGTTCCAAGGGGTCAAGCTTTCGTCGCGCAGTTTTCGTGATCCTCGTCATCGCCGATGTCGGCGTCGACACCGTATCCGTGTTCGTTCTCGTGGTCGTATCGGTGTCGCCATCGTCGGCGTCTTCGTCGACGCCGTCGTTGTCCTCGTGAATGTCGCTGGTGTTGTCGGTGCCGTCGTCGTGCCGTTCCCCCGTCGTGATTGGTGCTTGCGCGGCCCAGAGGAACCCGAACCCCAGGACGAGACCACGTGGAAGATTTGGAAGTTAGCCAGAGAGCGCCTCATTCCATTAGCCCAGCTAGCAGACGGAGTGAAGCTCCTGGGGCACGCGCCCTGGAGCACATGCCAGGTCGAGCAAGCGCACGGGAGCATGAGTGCTGTGCATATGCGCCGCCCGTCATATGAACCATTGGCATTGGTCAACCACGCGTTTTGCCATCGTTTCAAGACGTTGCTGACGCTTGTGCCAGACGGGCCTTTGAAATCCCTTCATAAAGAGTCTGCCAAGCTCACGAAGCACATGCCTCAGAAGATGTCTGGCTTTACGTTTTTCCAGAAGATGATCCGCCGGGGCTTCATAATAGGCTCCAGGGGCGCCCCGAAAGGTTCTGACTTTGTGCCGAAAGTCGCGCAGGAGGCAGCTCGAGTTTGGCGGAGAAAAACGAGTGGGCCCGCCGCGCCAAGACGCATAGTAGGATCACGGCCCAGGACAATAGGACACAGCTGGGCGAAGTTCGCCAGAAAACGCACCAGCGGCTCAGTGAATTGTCAGAGGAAGACCTGTTGAGCGCCACGCAGTCCAGATTATCCAATATGAAGTTTTCCGACGATGATTGGGAACGTCTTCGCTACGAGTGGGCCTCAGACGTTTTGAGCACCAGGACGAAGGTCCAGGTGCTGCAAGCGGAGAGCCAGACACCGCCAGTTCCTTTCGACGCAGACACGCTGAGTGAAATTAAAAGCATGAGCGTCTCAAGGGACGAATCCCGTCAGGCGCCCATCGCAGTTTGGGCCAAAACTGTTTGTGAGCAGAGGGACCACCTGATAGATTGCGCGTTAGTGTTTGCCAAGCCTGATGGGTCACAGAGGGCGTTTTTGTTTTTGTTCGCCATGCAGAGCCCCCAGTCGGCCCACTTCCAGCCATTGATTTTCCAGCCGATGGCGTTGCCAGCTTTGAGCTCCACTGCGACGAAGGACGTGCTGGCAGCGCCCCGCAGCTTCAGCAAACGAACCTTCGCAATGTCAGCAGGATGCGTGAGCGACGCTGCCATTCATCTTGATGACGACGAAGAAATTTACGTGCTTACGAGCGTGCGCTTGCTAGGCAATGGCGTCGCTGTCTGCGATGCGCCCTTGCTGCCATTTTTTGACATCTATGATAAATCGCAAGCCGACGCCAAACCCAGGGGACCTCGGGAGGGGAGTGACGTCCAGCGAAGGATCCTGACAGAAGATTTCATCAAAATGTATCCGTGGGCCGCCCAATTCGTTGGCAAAGGCGACGGGGCAGGCGGCGGTGGCCGCGGCGCTGGCGCCCCGAGGCCGTCTGCTTCTGTTGATTTGATGGAGGACGAAGTCAGGGAAGCCGTGTTTTCTGAGGTCGCGCGTATGCGCGCTGCCTGGGATGCCGAGTACAAGCCGTTAGCGCCACCCCCAGATTTTAGTACGAGTCTCCTCGGCGGGGCCTGGACTGCTTTAAATGAGAACGACTACTGTGACAGAGCATCGGCATTTGCCGTGACGGACCGTGCAAAACGATTCGTCACGAGCCGTGCGCTCGCTGGCAAACTGGCCAGTACTTCTTTTATGGGGGCGTCCAGAATGACCCCTGCTTCTCATCATGGAAGTTGCTATCGTTTTTTTTTTTTTTTTTTTTTTTTTTTTTTTTTTTTTTTTTTTTTTTTTTTTTTTTTTTTTTTTTTTTTTTTTTTTTTTTTTTTTTTTTTCTTCTCTCCTGGTGCATCGCCTGTGTAGTGGTATACGGCAATATGTAGAGCGACATCGACATGGTATGTTTTTTTCTTATGGCGTTGAGCGTCCTTCTGCTTAAAAACATGACATAACATAAGAAAACAAGGTTTTTTTTGAACGTTATGTTGTATTTCGTCTGGGGAAAATCATGCGATCAATACGAAACCGTTGTTTTTTTTGTCAACGCAACGTGTCATTTCGTTTGGAAAAAAAGACAGCGAACACACAAATTCCACATGCAAAATGTGCGACGCTCGAATTTATTTTGTAGAGCGACAATATCTTGCACATCTGTTCTTTGTAAAAAAACAACACATCGCGTTGGAACAAACCCTGCGTTTTCGTATTGATCGCACGGTTTTCCACTTGCAATTTTGGATTCTCCGCCCTCATATTCCATTCAGGTATGTCGCTCCACGGCGAAGACGCTTGCATTGACTTGCCTTGCCTACGAAATCAAAATAAATTTGTGCACGTATACGCATTCTCCTGGGAGTGCGAAGCAGATGGCATGACGAAGTGAGGTTCACACATATTTTGATACATCTGCACATCGGAACCAGAATGGTTGCAAGACAAGTCTTGGCCTTGAGAACGGGTTTTTGTTTTCCCTAGGCCTGCGCTTGGAAAGCCCGCTTTGGGTAGATTGCACGGCGGTTCGCTAGGGCAGCGCTAGAGGTATTTCGCACGACGGTCCACATGCACCAGTCGCCATAGAAACACATCGGAATCGCAAAAACCAGTTCTCAAGGCCTCCAGACGGCCCCAAAAGGACCCAAGAAGGCCCGAAAAGCTGGGCCCAAAACGGCCCTAAAATTACACCAAAAGGACCCACCCTGAGGTGCCCGGAGCGGCCTGGAGAGTCACGGAGAGCGGGGGGGCAGGGGGGAAGGGACAACCCACCATATCATAATATCATTAATAGATCGTACTCTGGCGCGCCCTACCGTGACACAGCCTACAAGAGTTTGTCACAAGGTCCTGACCGCAGGATGGCAAGTTGTGCACAACCCATTCGCGGTTTTCCCAGAACGTCCTTATGATTTGCTTTGGGCTGCCCCCAGAAGAAATGCTGAACTTTGATTTCCCACAGTTTTGGTATCGAGATTCAGATCTTAAAGGGAGGGAAACCTGTTTCCAGATTCTCCGGGGGAATCTGGAAACAAGGTCGTGCCCGCTGAATTGCCCTTTGTGATCAATACACTCGCGTTACACAGGCGGCACAGAGTTGAAAAGGAGGACGACGAGGAGGAAGAGGAGCAGGAGGAGGAGGAGGACGAGGGGGAGTAGGGGAACTAAAGGATTAGGCTCGTGAGTGAATAGTGCGTAAACCAAGATCATTGCGAGGATGTGTCAAACGAACGCGCAGTCATAGCATTTTGGCCCAATGGCTGCACATGCTCTTGCTTGCTTAACCCGCGCTGTGTGGGCGTGCAACCCCGCCGTCGCCGATGGGGATGGCAATGGGCTCGGCGGCTTCAGGGTGTCCCTCACGACGGCTGATTGCAACAGAATCGTAGCGGAAACCGTGATCGGTTTGAGCGGGGATGCGGTGGATGACGCCCTACTTCACGACATAAGAAGGGACTGTCACAACCACGTCCACGAGGTGGGAGGGGGAGAGGGTTGAGGGGAGGCGGGGAGGAGGAGGGGAAGGAGGAAAAGGAGGAGAAGGGAGGAGGAGGAAAAGCAGGAGGGAGAGGGAAGGGAGTTGGAGGGGAAAGGGGGAAGGAGGGAGGAAGACGAGGGGGAGGGGGAAGAGGAGGAGGAAAAGGGGGAGGAGGAGGAAGAGGAGGAGGAAGACGTCTCTTCCTCCTCCGCCACAGAGCGGGCCCTGGGCAGGCACTTCGTCACAAAGCTGTTCCTCACGCAATCTTGGACGTGCGCGATGTTTTGGCGAATATGGGGAGTTGTGACATTCCCGAGGCACGGTCGGCTTTCCAAAGCGAGTGGGGCCACGAGGTTCCTTCGGATCCCGGGCCAGGGGGGTCCTTCGGGTCCCAGGGGTCCAGTGGATTCCAGAAGTCCCTGGGTAATCATCACCGACCCCGCTTACTTTCTCCAAAGGCATCGTGTCGGGCACTCGACGTCGCCGTGTCTCGTCGGGCGGCGGCGGCTGCTGCTCCTGTGGCTGCCGCCGCAGGCGCACGTCCTCCTTCTACTCCTCCTCCTCCTTCTCATCGTCCTTATCCTTCTCGTTTGCTCCATTATTCGCCCCTCCCCCTCATCCTTAAACCTCCGCCCCCCTTCGGTGCCCGACTGAGACCCGCCGCCCCATCTGGCAGAGGGGCCAGGGGCCGAGGGCGCGCTGGCGCGCGAGGGAGAGGCCGTCGAGCTCACGGCGGCGACGGAGGATCCGACGGCGGCGACGAACCTGACGAGGATGGTGCTGACCCCTGGGAGATCATTCGGCAGTTGAAACTTAAGGTTCATCGCTTGCAAATGGATGTCAGATATTGGCGGCTGAAGGCCGAGGGTTTGTCTGATAAGCTTCAGGATGCCAAGGATGACCACAATTCATACCGAGACAGGACTTCCTTGGAGTGTCATCTCGGCGGCGGTCCGACGGGGGTCGGGGGTCGGAGAATGGGGGGGGGGGGGACTTTCAGAAACCAGGGCTTCCAAGAAGCCCCCGATAGTTTTAACGCAACGCCCGCGGGATTACAAGTATTCACCCTGGCTTTCAGGACCCCGGGGCCCCTTCTGGGCGCCGCCGATGCATCCAAAGAAAATGCGGCGAGACGGGCGAGTGCCTTCATTAAGTGTTTCTGGCGGGTACACTTTAGCAATGCGGCGTAATCAGTCTCGCACTGGGTGCGATGCCATTTTGCTTCAACAAGAAAAAAAGGGGAGCCGACAGAATGTATCGCGGTGGGAACGACTGATGTCAGCCAATATCGTTCTGCAGTCTAGAGATTACTACTTTGAGAATTACGAATACATCATGAACTTAGCCCATCGTCAGATACCCTCTTCTGGCATGTCTTACGAAATACATTGCATCCGCGGCGACGGGACCAACACCACCGTGGCTGGGAACAAGGCGCCTCTCTGCCATCCTCCAACAAACCTTATCATCCCACCGACCCCCCCTGGGGTGAAGTGGGATCCCGCCCAGCGTTCGCGCGATCCTGGATCCCTTATTTGTTGGGGTGGAGGGAAGGATGGGAGGGAGGGAAGGGAGGGGGGGAGGAGGAAGAGGAGGAGGAGGAGGAGGCGGTGGTGGAGGGAGAGAGGGGGGGGGGCTGGAAAAAATCAGTCGGACGGTCAATCGCCCCCTCGATTTATGCCCCACCCAGAGTGTTTTGGATTGCCGCGGGACTTTGGGTTCCTTATCCGATGGTGTACTTCGCTGACAATTGCTAGTCGTTTCAATTTTACCTATTGCCCTCAGGCCCATACGTGTGAGGTACGGAGCTGGTTCCGCCACGCTTCCATTACAGATGATGGGCACCCTGATTATCTTCCTGCGCCGCCCAGCCGCCTGCACGTGTGTCATGCGGATTTGGCAAAAATCCACGAGAGTTACGGGGGTGAGGAGGCGAGGGCTACATATATCAAGCAACTATTGGGCCTTGGCGTTTTCCCTTGGACATCGGAAGATGTGTATTTCGATCAGCCAAACATGGAGACCACGAGCGACAAGCTGCCTCCCTACATGCACGTGCGGTGGTTCATTATGTGTGCAGACCAGGGCCCGGACCAGTTGGGTTGCGACAAATTAGTGTCGGGAGATGTCAGCGACATGCTGTGCACAGTGAAACTCAGAAGTTGGTGTTTGCGGCACATTGCGAATCTAATTAGAAAAACACAGCTGACGAGACTGGACAGATACAAATATTTCGGGACTTGTGCAAAAATCGCAAACCTCTGGAGATCTTCTGGACATCCCGCCAAGATATATAACGCATATAAAGATATTACCAGCAAGGCTCGGGCGGATGAGGTGGCGAAAGTCCTTCCCCAGCGGGCTCTGCGGAACAGATGGGGATCAATCACGAAACTTGAAGAGAAAATACTCAAGTGCGGCCGAGACGAGCTCCCTGCCGTGATTCGTCACGCCCTGGTTCCCAAAGCTAAACGTTGCCAGGGGCCGCAAACGCAACCTGGTCGATGACGAAGACAATGACGAGTTCGCTTATTCGGAAAAAAATTTCCAGATGGGTTAAGGAAGTCGACCAGGGCTTGCACACGAATGATTTTTGGGCTTGCTTGTATATCGCAAATAAATGTTCTGGGCCGCTGGTGCATTTGGAGCGTTTTCTCGAAGGCGCCTGGAGGGGTCGGGCGCCTTGCCAAAGCTTCGGGTCGGCGAAGAACTGAGTGGGTTTTGAATCCCTGACTCCACCGAGAGGGGGAGTGGTTGGACTTACAGGTGGAAGGCTGTTGAGGAGGAGGGGGTGGAGTTGGGCGCAGGAGGAGGGAGAAGGAGCGAGGAGGGGGATTTGTTCGGAGAGGATCACCGAAACTCGTTCCCTGCCCCCCCTGGCGGCGGAATGCGCAACAGCGCTCCATACGGCTCAATGGAGCTTGTTCGTCGCCAGCTTCTTCGCCGACGCGACGGCTGTGCCTGGCGCGCGCTCCGTCCATTCCCTATCCCTATCCCAGGCAGCAGCCGCGCACAGCAGCATCGGCACGGCGTTTGGAAGGATGATGACCCCATGCCAATGTTAGAGCTTGTATCGCATAAAGCACAACTCTTTTTATGACGAATTCCATTATCTTCTAGTCCGTGATCCCTGGGATGATTTGATGAATGGTGGGGTGATGGTTTCTCTTGAGCCTGGTGAGCCGTTCGAGACGTTCGTGGAACTAGCTGCCTGCTGCGTCTTAGAGATGTGGGCAGACTTCTATTGTCGAGTATACGAGCCATGCCAGAGGTATCCCAGGAGAATGATGCTTCTCGTGAAGGAAAGCCCATTGGTTGAGGATGTCACGCGCAAGCAAGTAGCGAGAGAGATGGTTGGCCCTGGGAGATCTAGGAGTCTCGACCCTGCTTCGGAGAAGGTTTCAATCTTATTCAAATCGCAATTGGAACGAGCACGGGATACGGGCGTTTTGGATCAAGGATTATGGGACTGTCTTCGGGAAGTCGCACACATGTGGCTGGTTGACACGCAAGACATCGAAGGATGTAACTCCATTCTGCGGCGCGGTGAGGGGGTCCGGGAACGCATGGAGGGGGGCCAGTGGTTGGGGCGGGGGCTTCTTCGGCTTGTTGCTTGTTGGGGGCGTTCCGATGGCTTCTTAAAGAAACCTGAGCATCAAAGAAGCGACCTGCAATATTACCGACCCCCCTCAGCCCCTATTCTCCCTCCCACCCCCAACCCCCTCGCAGCGCCGCAGACTCTTAATAAAGAGCGTGTCCAAACTGGCGCCGAATATTGGCTGGCCGCTCCTGTCCTCGCGAATCACAATCAAACGGCGGGGACTTCAGAATCTGAATCGAGATGACCGGGGCGATCTTGTGAGCGCATGTGTGCATTATCATAAGGCTGCAAATGATATGATCAATGCCGAGAACGATGCCGATAGCAACGAATACAACAGATGGGCTTTTGCCAGCGTGGATGAGGTGCCCCCGCCCAAGGTCCCCCCCGAGAACCCACCGCTTCCTGCGTGTGCTTGCTCTGCCCGTGTCCTTGCAACTTTGAATAGGATCATCCATCAGACGTTGTCACCGGCAGATGACGAAGATGATGGTGAGCCTGGAACTCGTCGCCCCAGGAAAAGTTTCAACACTGAGATGGGGAAGGTTGTTCTTTGCATCGAGTCCTGCAATGCAGCTGCGAGATATTTCGTGCCGTGTAGATATTATCGCAAGGTTCAATGGTTTTCCGAAGCCCGCTTTGTTGATTCTGTTGATGAGAGTTGCTTATTGGGGGAGATCGATCTCGACGCTGGGCGCCCCTTCCAGCCTCGGAAGGCCTTGGGCGTCATTACTGCAGCCCATTCCTCTGCCGTCAACGAAGGGCCCGCAGGTGACTTCCAGTGCAGTCTCTGGTCATTATCTTGGGATCGCAGAAGTATTCGCTATGCTAGACTGGTCGGTGCTGTGGCTGAGCCTATCAATATGATTGATTTGTGTTCGTGTCGTGGCCGCCGGCGGCGTGGCGGAGGCGGCGGCGGCGGCAAGGGCGGCGGCGGCGGCAAGGGTGGCGGCGGCTCCAGAAGAGGAGGCGGTGGAGAAGGAGACCCTGAACCACGCGAGGAGGCAGAGGAGGAGGCCGAGGAGGCAGAGGAGGAAGAAGAGGAGGAATACCCTGAAGCCGCCGCCATCATGCGCGCATGGGGGGCCGCTGAAGCAGACTCGGACTGCCTCGAGTCAGATGATGGAGGTGACGAAGGCGATGGCGACGGCTGTGGAGGGGATCGCGACGAGGATATGTCCAGGGCTTTCGCTTGGGGGTCTGGAGACGGGCTGCGCTCGATTGAGGATATCATTAATGGCGCCATTGATGATGAGGAGGCAGTGACCGCCATGCTCAGTGCAAAGCTTGTGAGTGAACTTGGCGACGCTGGAGAGGCTGCTGATGACGGCTGCACTTCAGAGGCGCCACGGGCGGCTTCGTGGAGGGGGGCGGAGGGAGGAGGAGGAGGAGGGGGAGGGGGATGAGGAGGAGGAGGAGGAGGAGGAGGAGGAAGAGGAGGAGGAGGGGGAGGTGGAGAAGGAGGAGGAGGAGGTCTTAGAGTCCGGGGCCTTCCCAGAAACCGTCGGCAGGCCCCGAGAGAGAGAGAGAGAGAGAGAGAGCACCAATATAGATGGCCTGTTATGGGGCCCGAGCACATCCCAGGAGAAGGGCCCGGGGCCCACGCAAGGTCCAAAACGCACTTCCGCGCGTCAGGCTGAAGGAGGCGGCGTCGGCCGAGGTGGCAGAGGCCGTGGCCGAGGGGGCGGCCGAGGGCGCCATGCTGTGGCCGCTGGAGGCCCCCCGGAGCCACCGCCCGCGGGCCCTGGCGGCTCGCCCGACGGAGGCGACGAGGATGTTCGTCACGATCAGGCCCCTCTCTCCTCATCCTCTCATCCTCTCCTTCCTATTCCCTCGCCTTCCCGACCTTCCTTCGCCCCTCACTCCAGGACTGGATCCGAGGGATTGAAAGCTTGATCTTGGCCCTGGCGTGGTTTGATAACGCGGACGTTCAGACCGCTTGCGACCACTGCATATCGTTAGCAGTCGAGCGTCTTGAGGACGACGGCTGCGTGAGCCACATTCCTCGGTGGATATATAACGACAGCGTGGACATGCAGCAAGGTCGTTTTGTGCACGTGAGTGGCGGTGACCACAAGATGTCGGCGGCGCCCCGTTGGCGGGAAAGGGGGCAATTGCAGCAGCCCCCATCGGGGCGCTCCTGAGAAGTATCCGTCCAATCACTGCCCCCCTCCCCGCCCGCGCGCCACCGCAGCCCCCCCCCATCTTCGGCGCGCCGCCGAATATTGGCTACGCGCGCCCGCCGCCCCCAGATAGGCTTTGGGAGCTCTCGCTTGCTGCTGATATTGAGTCGGGAAAGCTGCAGGTTGTAATCCCGAACTCAGGTGAAAAGATGTACAGGCCTTTCCACCTTCGAGGGAATATGACTTTGAACGCAGTTCGCTTCTCTCGCACAATCGGTTGTGGCAATGATCCGTCAATCCCGTGCTGCGCTTGCGGCGTTGCTGATGCCGAGTGCTGCCCTTTGTGTTTGAGGCATTTGCACGCTTGGTGCCAGCACGACGACCCTTTGCGAGTGCTGTTGGTGAGCATCGATGTCCTGAAAGAGGCTGTCGGTGATAACCTTGCGCAGTTTCACTCACATTCGGAATTGATTGCAAAGCTCGTGGAGTGGTCTGGTGCGGCCAGGTCTCTGTGCTCACTATGTAACGAAGCAATGAAGACTGAATTCTGAAGTCGTCGAAAACTTGGGAGTGATCGGAGGCTCGGAACGCCGTCCGAGATTTTCTTCTTCTCTTCTTCCATCAAGTCTTGACTTCACATCCCTTCCCATCGTGCCGCCCATCTCGGCCCCACCCTCCTGGTCATGCAGCTCGCCCTCCTGTCTTGCCTCCCCTGCGTCCCCCCTCCTCGCCCCGCCATCTCGATTGCTTCCCTGGCTGCCCCTCCCCTCCCCCGCGCCGCGCCGCCTGACACCGCGGCCGCCGTGACCAACAGAGGCTTCCAAGTGGTCGTCCCGCCTGCCGGGGGCGAGGGGGGGGCGCGGGGGGAAGGGGGGTTGAGGGACGAGGGGCGACTTACCCCCTCAAGCTGAATAGCTTAGAAAGCCAAAGCAGCAGCCCTCGACCGACGACGAACGAAAAGAGAGCGGCGCAACGCAAAGCAAGCAGGACGGATGGTTAAGTTAAGAGGTTGTGGGAGGAGGAAGAGGGGGAGAGTGGTGCGTTGTTCAATTCTACGAAGCTTGATCATGTATCATGGAACCCAAGTCATTTAGTGGCTCTCTGTCCCTCTGTTTAGCTCGACCACCCTCGGAAGCCCCAGTGCTCTCATCGGCCGCCATGGCCGAGGTCGATCCCGCGCCTCAGCGCCTTCGCTCTCGCTCGCCGCATCCATATAGATTCAGAAACATCGGCGGTCAGCTCGTCCGCTACATCGACGACTTGGATCTGGATGACATGCCTGACATGCCTTCGGTTGCACTGTGGTCACGCAATCTGGCAAATTTCCCAGACGCACGCTTCGTGGATATCACGCACCGCTTGCGCTCATACAGAAACGTGATGTTCTGCATCAAGTGTGGTGCGTGGAGTCCCGAACCTGGTAGGCTGGAACATCTGCTGGTGACTCCTTGCCGCGGGGACCCAACTGATCACGGCGCTTGGGTGCTTCGCGCGCTCCGTAGGGGGCAGTATCCGCGGAGGGGTAATCGCGGACCTTTTCGCTAGATCAACCGCTGCAATAAAAGTTGGTATCGCTTCGCCTGCCATGGCAGTCGCAGTTGCCATGAGATTTGCGTATTCAATGTAGGTTTTGTGGCGCTTCCAACATCAATGAATATGTGTATGTGTATGTACAGTATTGACAGTTGGAGCATGTAGGAAGTCCAATGCTAGTCAGCTGCTTGTGGGCAGTGCAGCTGAGACTGGGCTAAAACGTCGGAGATGAAGGGATCAACTGCAAAGCATTTCGTCAGTCGGTGGAGCGCGGGTGCGTGCCCCCTCCGCATCTCCCGTTCCTCCTCCTCCTCCTCATCCTCCTCGTCCCTTCCGTCGTCCTCATCTCCTTGTCCATCGCTTCTTCTCGGCACCTCGCCATCTTGAGAGCGGTGCAGAGAGGAATAGCAGGAAGTGGAAAAGTGGCAGCAGTAGCAGCAGAAGCTGAAGCAGAAGCAGGAGCATGAGAGTGAAGAGGAGGAGGATGAGGAGGAGAAGGTGGGGGGTGAGGAGGTGAGCGAGGTGGTTAATGAATGATACAAATCTGTACTGATGGCTTCTGTTAGCGAATGAGTTTTTCTCAAGAACCTGGGGTTTCTCGGAGAGGCCGTCTCTCTGGACTGCGTGCGGAGAGCGTAGAAACTGTTTCTTTGTTCGAATAGAAACACGCATCACTAATCTGATTGTATGCTAGGTGAGGGACGCCAAGAAAGATGCAACTCCAGAAACAATGCCAGCTGGTCGCGCCTTCGCGCGCTCGGCGCAGAAGACGCGAGCGCATGCAGGGCGCGGTCGGCATCGGCGTCCACGCGAAGGTGCTCCTCTGCTCAGGGCGAGGAATAATATCAACAGAAAACATGCGAGAGAGAGGAATAACATGATGAATAAAGAAAATGATGATGATGATATCCAGCAAAGAATAGCTGTTTCCACTGGAGATGACTTGAGCCCCTTACATCTCAATGCGTGTGGAGCGAGACGGCATGCCATCACTTGTGTTGATGGGAACCCTGACCTCATCATGCGTGTGGAGGGAGTCCCAACGCACATATGTGTGTGGAGCGGGTCCACGCACTACCATGTGTGTGGAGGGGGTCCCAACGCAGCCATGTGTGTGGAGGGGGTCCCCACGCGCTCTATGTGTGTGGAGGGGGTCACCACAACCCTATGTGTGTGGAGGGTCTCCCAACGCTCTCATATGTGTGGAGGGGGTCCCCACAGCCTCACGTGTGTGGAGGGGGTCCACACACTCCACATGTGTGTGGAGGGGGTCCACACGCACACTATGTGTGTGGAGGGGGTCCCCACACCCTCATGTGTGTGGAGGGGGTCCCCACGCATACTATGTGTGTGGAGGGGGTCCCCACACCCCCATGTGTGTGGAGGGGATCCCCACACTCTGCATGTGTGTGGAGGGGGTCCCCACACTCCCCATGTGTGTGGAGGGGGTCCCCACAACCCTCTGTGTGTGGAGGGGGTCCCCACGCCCTCATGTGTGTGGAGGGGGTCCCCACTCACCCCATGTGTGTGGAGGGGGTCCCCACACCCTCATGTGTGTGGAGGGGGTCCCCGCACCCTCATGTGTGTGGAGGGGGTCCCCACTCACCCCATGTGTGTGGAGGGGGTCCCCACACCCTCATGTGTGTGGAGGGTGTCCCCACTCACCCCACGTGTATGGAGGGGGTCCCCACGTCCTCATGTGTGTGGAGGGGGTCCCCACACCCTCATCTGCATGGAGTGGGTCCCCACATCCTCATATGTGTGGAGGGGGTCCCCATGTCCTCATGTGTATGGAGGGGGTCTATGCACTCCCCATGCGTGTGGAGGGGATCCACACACCCCGGCGCACGTGGAAGGGGTCTCCACACACCACCACGTGTGTGGAGGGGGTCCCAACATCACTCATGTGTGTAGAGGGATTGCTCATGTGTGTGGAGGGTGTCCCAACGCTATCATATGTGTGGAGGTGGTCCCAACGCTCTCGGGCGCGTGGAGGGGGTCCACGCGATCACATGCGCGTGGGCATGATCCCGACGTCATCCACTGTGTCTCACATGTATTGGAAAAGATCCCTTCACAAACGGTATGCTGAGGAACGTCACACACTCCTCATCTGTTGGTGCTGTGTAGAGAATGGTTTTTGTCAGTAGTCATTTGTCCACAGCCATTTCAGCATAATGCTTAGCAGGTACAACAGTATATCACCAACGCCTGCTGATTGAGTTGCGCATCATTTACGATGAGCCTATCTCGGTCGCTGTGCTTCAAGCCTGGTGTTGATAACGTTGCTGATCTGGATAGTGCATTCAGATGGTTCCAACAGGGTGTCGCTAAAATCAACGCAGATAGGTATGACATTGCACGCTTGCTGTCTGGACGCAGGCTTGATACCTCCGGAGCGTTCTTCGGCGTAGGAGCAGCAGAAATTGGTGACCGAATCATTGAATCATGTAGCCGCAACTTCTGTGAGAACACTTCTGGTTTCTCGACGCCACCAGTGCGCTTCGTTTCTAAATGGGCCATTGAGAAGAGTAGCACGTGCAGGGCAGAGATCATGCATGGCAGCCTTGCTGAACACATATTCGGTGACATTACAGACTTCCTGCCAGCCGTGTGGAAGAGCCGATGTGGGCTGCATTCAGCAGCTGACAAGTGGTCACCTGCGCAACTGAGAGCTGAGCTACCATGCGCGAAGCTGCTGCTTCGGGCCAAGTGCTTCAAATGCAATGGAAGCTATTGCGCGCTCTCGCGCGCGCATATTCACCGGGCTGGATCTCCCTGCGTCCTTCACAGCAGGTTTGGTAACCAACTCAGAGAATTTGGGAACAGTCATTTCTTATTCTACACATGGGTTGCACTTACGAGACAGCTACTTCATACGGTTGTTCTTCACGAGAACGTGCCCGAGTTCGGAGACGAAGAACTCACCACCTTGTTCGGAGACTTATATTACGTCTTCAGAATTGAATTGACCCCTGCGCAATTCGGCTGGCCAAGCCAGCGGTCTAGGCAATTCGTCATTATGATCCTGAAAGATTACATTGGTGCTGGCGCGGTGGTTCCTGAACGTGCTTCTGCGGAGATGAATGACGTCCTCGACATGGAGCATACCTTGAAGGGCATGTTTTTTCGTTCGCGTTCGCCGCTGTTCACGTGGTCGAACTACCTGATAGCCACGGACGAAGAGGTCGAGCGCGAGACGAGATGGGCCAAGAATCGTGAGTCTGTCTTGTCACGCTGGACACCAGAGGACGGAGTGTTTCCTAAGAGCCCCGTGGACAAGGATTTCCCATCCGATGTTTACGGCGTCGGCCTCGGGTGCCTCAGCAAAGAAGAGAGGACAGTTTATGAGTCATACCGAAAGAAGTGGCCTCGCAGCGCTTGCAACGTGAGTCAGAACCCCATGGCAATGGGTGGAAGTAAATCATTGGCTGACGGGTCGCTGCAGACCTTGTGCAAAAGCGGCGGACTTGTCGTACTCCCAGCCCCGCCCTACAATCCTCTTGGAAACACTAGCCCCAGGTGGATGCTTCCAGAGGAGTTATTTACTAGCATGGGGTTCCCAATCTCTTTCGAGGCGCAGCGTGCTTGCTGCGGTGCAGTTTGTTCTTTCTCTCGCGGGCAGCAAGCTCCCTCTGTCCGAAGCCCTGCATGCCAGCGCTCGCAGGTGGGAAATAGCATCCACGTCAACATGATTGGCGCAATTTCAACAGTAATTGTTCGGAGAATGCAGAATCTAGGTGAGCGTCTGCAAGCGCCAGCAGCTCAGACTGGTGTCTCGTCCACCCCGGACTCCGCTCCTCCCTCCTCTGCAGCGGCAGACAGGTTTCGGCGTATTTTGACTCGAGTAAATTCGGGGTCGACGTCCCCTTCGACGGGGCCCCAGAAGAGGCGCCGCGTGCGTGGGAAGACGCACTAGTGGCGAGTAGTTTGCTTATTCGCACGTACAGGCGAATCGCTACGGCAATGCACGCACGCTCGAGCACTGGCACTGTGATATCATGATGGAATAGGAGAATGATGGAGGAAGCGAGGGATAGGACGAGCCAGATGGGAGGGGGAGGGAGGGCCGACGCCACAGTCTTCGTCGCCACCATACAATGCCGCTCTCCTTCGTCTCTGGTTCCACAGGCCAACGCCCCGGGGGACTTCCAGAACTCTCTGAAATCTCTTGGGCGTCTTCTGGGCGAGCGGCCCAAAGTCGGGGGCTCTAGGCGCCCGCGGCGCGTTGCAACTGGGTAAATCACACCACGGTCGTAACCATCATTGTCACAGAGCAGGAGGCCCAACCGCCCTCCTTGGTCGCCACGCTGGACTAAGCTCGGAAATCTGCGCGACGTTCTTGCCCTGGCCTCTAAGGGGGCCTCTGGCGCGTCGCAACTGAGATCCAACCGTCCTCTGGCCCCTGCCTCCTGCCATCGATGCCGCGGTCGCAGCCGCTTCCCAAACTTTGGGATCAAAGCTTTGAGGCTCAAGCTCTGGTCGCTCGCCGACCGTCCAAGACTGCCCAAGAAGACTCCCTGCTACCGCGCATCTTGTCGCCGAGGGCCATGGCTGCAGCGAAAGCTCCGGAGTGGATGGGCGACACCTTCGTGCCTGCAGTTGATGGCAATCCGTACGAGGATCGTAACTATGCTTCGCTCGAGGAGATGCCTGGGGCTGGAGCTCTCCTCCTCCTCCTCCTCCTCCTCCTCCTCCTCCTCCTCCTCTCCTCCTCCTCCTCCTCTCCTCCTCCTCCTCCTCCTCGTCCCCCCCCTCCTCCTCCTCTCCTCCTCTCCTCCTACTCTCCTCCTCCCCCCTCTCCTCCTGACCCCCTGCGCCGTTTCGGGTGGCCAGGGTGCTCTCGCAGGTTCTGTTTGGGCGCTCTCTGTGCCTAGGGGGCCTCCGTGGCAAGAATCCTACGAACACCGCGCCCCTATCAACTTTAGGAAACAATCGAAAGACCGTCGCCTCTGAAGTTTGATAGCCCAGGGGCTCATCCTGGCTTTTTCAAAACCCTCATGGGCACCAAGAAGAGCTCAAGAGGGGGCCCACGAGCCCTCCTGGGTCCAAAGAAGACCCCAAGAAGAGCCCAAGAGGGGATCGGACAGGGTCCCACGAGAGGCACCGAAAGGGCCCCCCTGCTGTCAAGATGGCGGCCCTCGTCCTTTACGGAAGGCCCTAGAAACATCCCTCAGGCATTCTCGTAGGCGTCCATCTCCCTCCTGTCTTCACTCTGCGTGCCCAGAGGAGCGGTGGTTCCCCTTGACCGGGCGCGTCCTGCAGAACAAGGCTCGCACCTCCTACGTGGTGAAGGACAGCGTTGAACCTAACGCGGGGTTGGAGAGGAGAGGAGGCGGCGCGGTCGGAGCAAGAACGGCCGGGAGGCAAATGAGGATTGAGGGCGGAGGCTCGTGAAAAGGACGGGAGAAGGAGGAGGACTTTCGTTTTCGGCCTTTCTTGGTCCTCCTGGGGGTTCCTCCTTGTCACCGCTGGATTCGCTTCGAAATTCTAGTCAGAACGCGCGCCAAGAGAGGTCCGGGGACAACGCGGACTCGGATGAGGATTGCCTAACCAGGGCCCTCGTCTTCGACGACGTCGAGGGCGACAGTGACGATGTCGAACGGCGACGAATGTCTTGGCCAGGAGCACGAGAAACTCCCATTCTTCGATCCCGACGGCGGGGAGATGTGGGAGCGCCACCCGCTCAACGACCGTGACCAGAGTCACACCAGGGAGGAGTACGTCGCCAAGCTCGTTGACAAGGGCTGGATTATCGGCGCGAGGGGCGAAGTCACCTTCATTGAGGGCACGGATTGCTGGGATGCAAATTCACCCCCCAATGCCGACCTCGCCGTCTATCTCCCCATACTTCCTCCCCACCCTCTCCTCGCCTCCTCACTTCCTCGCCCCTATGCCATACCTCATCCCTCCCACTCGCCCTCTTTTCCTTCCTGGGCCCTCACGCCCCGAGGAGGACCAAGAGTTTTTTCTGGTTCGGTTCGCCCGCGTCGGGGTCCGCGGTCCGCTCCAAGTATGTTCCGCTTCGGGCCGACGATGAGCATACTGTTCAACAGACGCCAGTGCCGACCTTCCCCCATCCAGAATGATGCCCGCCCCTCATTCGTTGCTAAATGTGTCTTTTGTGTGTGGTGGGGGGGGGGTCCGTTTCCAGGAGTACAAGACGAAGAGCGGAGTCGTCTGCAACAAGAAGCTTATTCTCGGCGGCGCCCATTTGATAGAGGCGTTCTACATCGCTCTGAAACAGCATCCGAATGCTCCGCAGTTGCACGCGAGCCTTGTCGAAGGCGTGCCTGACTGCACGCGCGTCGATGCCCGAACCCCTTCGGACGGCCTCAAGTACTTCGTCGACATCAGCAACGAGCTCAACGGTTTCGCGTCGAGGACTTCCTTCTTGCAGATGTATCGGCGCGTTGAGGACATTGGGAAAGGCTACACCAACCACCTGAAGCGCGAGAAGCAGCAGCAGCAGCAACACCAGCAGCAACACAAATTGGCCGCCGCCGCCGCCACTTTCGAGGGGGCGCTTGCGGGCGGTGAGGGCGGCGAACCAGATGCCGCGGATCAGAAGCCAGCGGACGCGGACAGCAGCAAACGCAAAGCCGATGACGCCGCTGACAATGCTGGCGGCGAGCAGCCTGCTTCCAAGAAACTTCGGAGTCAGGCTGGCTACGAGACCGAATACCTTAACTGGATGAAGAAGGCCTTTCCAAACACCTTCACGCACATGACTGTGTTTAAGGCGGCTCGCGCGTTCAAGGCGAAGATGGTTGAACTCAAGCAGTGGGAACCGTTCGCGGACTACATGGAGGCCCACGTCAAGTTCACTGAGACCTTCGATCAAGGAAACGTTATCCATTGTCAGGCGGCCGTTTTGAACGCGTTCGCAGCAGAAGCAGAAAGGCCTGACATCATGACAGAGTTCTTGGTGCCTGCATTGCGTCTTTGCGCGCCGACCAACGACGGAGTGCCCCAGGTGTGCTTCTCTGTGCGGAACACGGCTGTCAAGCTGTTCTCAGGCTTCGTTGACGTCAGGATGTCGAAGTGCGCTGAGGCAGTGGCCAAGGCTAAGGCAAGTGGAAAGACAAAGAAGGGAGCCGCCAAAGCGAAGGCCATGGGCAAGGTTGGGGGCAAGGCTGTGGCCGCTATGCCGCTGCCGCCCGCTGCCAGCAAGACAACTTTCTGGGGCGACGCCCTCAACGTGATCGCGATGGTCACCAAGGACGCAAAGAGTGTTCTCGCTGAGGTCACCTGCTGCTGCTGCTGCTGATTCAAGGCTGTCCGCCCAACCTCCCCCTTGTCCTCTTCTCTCCTCCTCCTCCCCCTCCTTCTCCCTTTAGTCCTCCTCCTCCTCCACCTCCTCTCCTCCGTCTGCTCCTCCTCCTCTCCCCCTCACTCCTCCTCCCATTGGGAAACGCCGAAAAAGATTATGTGACGAACCCATCGATCTTCAAGTATTCCAAACAAGTGCGGTAAGAAACCTCGTTTTTCTAGCCGCCTTGAGCGACCCCGGGCGGTAGGCGGAGGAGGAGGCGGAGGAGAAGGAGGAGGAGAAGGAGGAGGAGGTGGAGGAGGGAGAGGTTGGAATGCGTGGGGAGAGAAGGAGAGGGGAGGAGGAGTAGGAGTTTTTTTTATCCATCTGCGCGTCCCTCAGGTCGTGGAGGACGCGAAGTGCTACGTGATCATTCAGATCGTGCAACACGAATGCACGCTCCCGATTCGCAATGAAGGCGACGTGCAGGTCTGCTCGCGGGAAGGGGCCGTGCCAGCCCGATTTGGCGTTCCAGCGTTCCCTTGCCATGAGAAAAAACAGAAGGGCGGCGAGAAGGCCCCAGGAGGGCCTGGGCCCTCAAGGAACCACCCTTGGGCGTTCTTGAGGCTCCTTTGGAGCCCATCGCCGCAATTCCACGATTGTCCTCAGGCCGTCACGGGTCGTCATATCACCGCCTTGGGGGCCCAGGGAGGCCCGAGCCGCCATTGCGATCCCAGGCTGCTGCCAGGGAGCGTCGCGGCGGACGTTGCTTTCTGTCTTAGGTTGTCGGGCCCTAGCCTCTTCGAGCATCCTCTGGTACCTCCTGGTACATCCTCTTGGTACATCCTTCGCGGCCTTTGGAGCCTCGCAGCTTTGGGCGCTCGTGCGGGCCCGAAAAGGACCGAAGGGCGGCCCGAGAGATGGCCTGGATTCAAGGACCTTCTTGCCCCCCCAAGACGATCCTGCGGCGGCCTCAGGCCCTCGGCGTTCGTCTTCTGTGGCCCATCACCTAGGTCAAAGGCTGGACCAAGTTCAGGAAGGCCCTCGCGCGGTTCGTCATTGCCCAGCACGAATACAACGACGGCGTCAACTTGCATTTCGAGAAACTCAAGGATACGGGGTCGGCTGGCGAGCAGGGCATCGATGATGCGTCTTCTACTATTGCGGTCATGGGCCCTGTCCCTGAGGCCTTCCACGAGGGGATGGTGGTAACTTTGCGCGACTACTTGGAGAAGGATCCCGTCGATATTTCGACGTGGGACGAGGCTGGGGACTTATCCAAAGTGCTGGGGAAGGACTCTTCCATCGCCGTCGCCCGCGTCGTGTCGGCGAGCAAGGGCGCATGGGCCAGCAAGTCTCACATTTGGTCGCCAGCGATGGCAGAGGCATTGGAACCTGCAGCCGATGTCGACGCCTGCGTCAGTGAAGTGTTGAACCAAGTCTGGCTTGCCGTAGAGGGACTGCAGCCATCGGCGGTGTGTAAGGTACTGAGCAAGTTTTTTGGAATTGCCGAAAGCTGACAACTTCGAGGATCTATCTGCCTTGGCCGACGTCCATCCAGTGTTTTGCCAGCCCCTGAAGTATTTCAAGAGTTGCGCCGACGCCGTCGTCTACTTGAACTTTCGGTCACGTTTCGCGATGTCACTGATCGACGAATCGTGCAGTACGATGCAGGACATGATCCAGAAGAAGCAGGGCAAGCCCTCTGCGTTGGAGAACACTGTGGCGTATTTGAAGAAAGGCCTCTCTTTCGTCCGTGCAAACACAGAGAAAGTTGCGGTATCTGATTTTCGGTTGGCAGACGACTCCAGTTGGAAAAGCTTGTGGGCGAGGCTGATGAAAAAGGCCAACGAGGAGGCTCCGAAGGAGGAGTCCGCTGCACAGAGGGAGAAGCCGTCTCAGCATTGCGGCGTGGACTTGGAATCAATGACGGCTAAAGATCTGAAGGGGTTGGCCTCCCATTTCAGCATAGCCTTCGAGAGTAGCATCAAGAAGGCGGAGCTGGTCAAGCTCATTTCTGACAAGAAGGCGACGATTGCAGCTGCAGATGAATCGTTGCAGCAGTCTGGGCCAAACGTTGACGACTGGTGGGAGCGCCTTGCTGGTGAGTTTACTTCGGGCGTGGACGTCATCGAGAGGGCACTGGCAGAGGCAGATGAGAAGCTGACCATTGGCGAATACTATTTTCCCTCTGCGGCTCCGTCTGCGAGCGGTCTGAAGGCTCTTGGTACTGTGGCGTTCGCAATGAACGCGACCCTGAGCATGATCGACGACATCAAGGCCCACAGGGAGACCAACGTCGAGTGGATGTCTTTCAAGGCCGACGCGAACAACAACGGACAGGTTGCAAGGCCTGTGAAGTTTCTTGGGCCATCGAAGGCCGAAATCGAAGCAGATCCGACTATCTTGACTAAGCTCCCGTCATGCCGTCTGTTGATGCGTGGCCGCGTCACCGCCATCCCTGCTGGAACTTCTGCGGGGCTTAGTAAGTTCTACGTCGGGAAGGCGCTCGGCGGCTACAACTTGGTCGTGACGCCGCTGAGCCCGAATCAAGACATTGGTTGGTCCATGAAGGTGGTGACGGGCGAGGACTGCTTGCCCACGATGGTCGTCGACGACGAGAGCAGCTACGATATCGTGACAAAGGACCCCGACGGCGCGGACTGCGCTATCAAGGTCATCGCGTTGATGCCGAACCCCGAGTGGATCGCCTCCCTGGCCAACCGCGTGCGCAACGATGAGTCCGCGGACAGCGCCCGGGACGTCATGAGTAGGCGCGCCTTTCCTGAGGAGCAGGATGCGATGGACAAGGCTGCCAAGGCGCCACGGTGGAGGTGGAGGAGGGGAAGAGGAGGGGGGGGGAGGAGGAGGAGGAGGAGGATGAGAAAGAGGAGGAGGAGGAGAAAGGGATGAGGAGGGAGGAGGAGGGGGGGAGGAGGAGGAGGAGGACAAGGAGGGAGGAGGAGGAGGAGGAGGAGGTAGGAGGAGGAGGAACCTGGCGTCTGGGCACTCCGCCGAACGCTTGAGAGCGAGGCTCTGATGATGATGTGGAGGAGGAGGAGAAAGAAGAGGAGGAGGAGGAGGAGGAGGAGGAGGAGGAGAGGGACGAGGAGGAGAAGGAGGAGGAGGAGGAGGAGGAGGAGGAGAGGAGGAGGAGAGGAGGAGGCGAAGGAGGGGGAGGAGGAGGAGGACGGGAGGCGGGCCCCCCCTCCCGGCGGCCTCAGGCGCTGGCCGACAAGACGGCCGCCAGGGAGATGAAGAAGAAGATCCTCGGTCCTGCCGACGAGACTGAGGACTCGCGGTTGGTGGGGAGAAGAGGAGGAGAGGAGGGGCAGGAGGAGGAGGAGGTGGTGAGAGGAGGAGGAGGAGGAGGAGGAGTCCTGAGGAGGAGGAGGAGGAGGAGGAGGACGAGGAGGAGGAGGACGAGGAGGGAGCAGGAGGAGGAGGAGGAGAGGAGGAGGAGGATGGAGGAGTCTGAAGATGCGGAGGTGGAGGAGGGGGGGGAGGAGGAGGAGGAGGAGGAGGAGGAGGAGGAGGAGAAGGAGCAGCAACAGCAGCAGCAGCAGCAGTCCCCCTTGCCCCGAGAGGAATGGGAGCCATCCAAGATCGACAACGAGTCGAAGATGGCCCTTGCGGCAGGGCACCTTCTGGAGAAGAAGGGTTGAGGGGTTGAGGTCGCCCGCGCATTCGGGCGCCGCTCGCAGGTGAATGGGAGGAGATGGGAGGAGGAAGAGGAATAGAACAGCACTGGGTGACGTGGGGACTTGGCGGCGTCTTTGAAGGCCGCCTGTTCCTCCTCCTCCTCCTCCTCCTCCTCCTCTCCTCAGCCTGTTCAGCGGTTTTCGGGCCAGCTGCAAATCCGAAGCTCCGAAGCTCCTCCTCCTCTCCTCTCCCTCCTCCTCCTTCCCCCCCCCTTCTTCTCCAGCCGAATTTCCCCAATCCTCTTTTTTATCACCGTCCTCCTCTTCCTCGTTCGCCATTCTCCTCCTCCTCCTCGCCCTGCTCCTCCTGCATCCGCTGCTCCTGCTCCTGCTGTTGCTGATGGTGTGTTGTTGTTGTGCCTGCCTCAGCTCCCTCCTTCTCTCTCATCCTCCTCCTTTCCTCCCCCCTCCTGTTTCACTTCCTCCTGTCCCTCCTCTTCCTCTCCCTCCTTCTCCTTCTCCTCCCTCCTCCTCCTCCTGAGGAGGAGGAGGGGGAGGAGGAGGAGAAGCCTCCCCGCACCTGTGAGCCCCCCAGCTGGCGCCCCCCCCGCAGCTCCTCGTCGCAGGCCCGGGCGCGCGGAGGCGCGAGACTCGAGACCAGACCGCGGGCTCGGAGGGCCGAGCCACTGAGCGTGCGGTGGTCGTCGTCGTCGTGCGGCTGCGTCGGCGTCGTTCGTCCTCCTTCCTCCTCTTCCTCCTCCTCCTCCCACCTCTCCCTCCTCCTCCTCTCCTCCTCCTCTTTGTCCTCATCCTCATCCTCCCTCCCTCCCTCCCTCCCTCCCTCCCTCTCTCCCTCCCGAGTCGTCCAATGGTGGTGGCGGTCAGTTCGTCGTCGTTTGCCTCGGTGGCCTCGTCATCGTCGTCGTCGGCTTCGTTCGTCGGACTGCAGTTCAGGCCCGCCAGACAAGGACCCCCCCTACAACTCGCGGTCTGGAATCTAGAATGGCCGACGGGTTCGTCGTTGTCGTCGCCGTCGGAAGCTTCGTCGAGGTCATCGGCCTCGGAGTCGTCGTATTCGTCGTCGGAGGCGTGTTTCATCGGCCTCAAGGCGGCCTCGCGTTGTGCGGTCGTCATCGTTCGGTTCGGGCTCGTGAGTGTCCAGCGGGGTGCGTCGTCCTCAGGTTTCGCCGTCGTTCGTCGTTAGCGAGTCGTTAGGCAGCGGCTTCGTTGTCGTCGAGGCGGCGGTTTCGTCGAGTCGGCCGTCGAGTCGTCGCTGCCGCCGTCGCTGCCGCCGCCGCCGCGGGTAGGAGGCGGGCAAGAAGAGAGGAGTGGAAAACGGAAGGAACAACCCAGATCTTACGAGGGGGAAAAGCGACGCGCCCTCTGCGGGCATGATTTCTACGCCTTCGTTTTTCTTGGGCCGCAAGATTTCGACGGACATCTCGATGCGGCATCGATTGCCGCAGTGCTTTTTTCCCAGCGGTTTTGAATAGATACGTGATTTCTGTTGCGTGCTTTCCCGTTCGCTTCAAACGAAAGCGCCGCGGCCGCGGCGGCCGCTTAAGAAGAGATTCCTGAATAATCCAGCGCTGAGCTGCCTCCTCCTTTTTTTTTTTTTTTTTTTTTTGGTCCTCCGTTCTATGATGGCACTTTCTTCCTAATATGGACGCCCCCAGAGGATTGTGGACGAGGGAAGAGACCGTCCTGTCGCCCAAAGGGCTGGTGGGATTCTTCTTCCCCGACAGAAGCGCAATGCTTCTTCCTCGACAGGAGCACAAGGAGTTCTCTTCGTCGGAAGCGCAATTCTAGAACAACATATCGAATCGCTTGGTGTTTGCGTGGGCGGCCAGAAAGCCGCAAGTCCATCCTGCGGACGTTCTGTCACCAGCGTTTGGCGCATGTTATGCCGCCCTGGAGGGCATCTGTGCAGTAGCCCCAGGATCGCTGCGAGACGCGGGGGGCAATCGAACACGAACAAGATGCAGCAGTATAAACTTTCGACGTTCCTCGCGGATTTCTTGGGCGTGCGCTGGCCCTCCTCTGGCGGCGCATCCAGCGCCTCCCTTGGCGCGCTCCGCGCGCCAGGGAGGGGCTCCAGCCCAGATCGAGGAAATCCGCGCGGGCCGTCGAAAGGTTATGCTTATGCCGTTCGCACTTCCTCCAGACGAGAGCATGACGAACGTCGCTTCTGCTATGCAGGGTCTCGTCGTTGGGAGGCACATCGGACGCCACTTTCAACCTGCACGTTTCGACTGTATGATGTTTTAACCATGCGTTTGTTGTTTAGGTCAGATTCGGAGTCATGTTCAGCCTAGCTTTAGTTCATCTTAGCCTTAAATAGCAATGTAGCTTAGCCTTGCGACTTGGTTTGGCTATGCCCGCTACAACCAAGCGCATGAGTTTCACAATTCGGTCTGAGGTGCCAGCGCCAACCTCTCTAGACCCTTGTCTCCACAGCCAAGGTGGGGAGGAGCAACAGAGACAGCAGCGGCCGTCTGGGCCCAAGCTTAACTCGAGGCACTGGTCGGTTGTTGCATCGTTCTTGCGGCGCGCGGTTCGCAGGTCGAAATTGCATTCGCACGTGCATCGCCGAGAGCTTGTCTCTTGGATGGGGGATTATTAACTTCGGTAATTTATTCCGTGTAGCGTGATATGTTTCGGACTGGCGGCATCAAGCGTACGTTTTATCTGTGCGCGAAAAGTGACTGACGTGAATTGAACGAAACAACCTGCCCAACATAGATTTGTTGGGCCACGTGCTGCAACAGTTTTCGACGCAGAGGCGCATTCGCACGCCGGCTTGGGCGAAGGCGGCAAGTTCGAAATGGTTGTTCGGAAAAGTAATCGGACACGGGCGCCCAATCAACAATTAGCAGAGCGTCTTCTTATTCATTGTTTTGCCGATCGGCGCGGGCCCACGCACCCCCCTCCCCCCTCCTAGAGTCGCTTTTCATTGTTTTTGGCTCCTGTGTCAAGCAGGTGGGGTCTCCCCGATAGGACGCACTGTTGCAAACATTCGCAGTAAGCCAGAGCCAGACCCCCCCCTCCCCTCCCCTTCCGCCGAATGTCGAAACGCCGAATCAGAATATACAGGCTAGCAGAGTTGGACGTACAGTTTGACGACCACTGCAAGAACATGGCACTTCGCGATACGATGTTTTTGATTATTAGGGAAGTGCAGTACGTTGAAGCTTTCCAGAGCCCACTCTCTCAATTCTCTGGTTACACGCGTGCTTTGCGTCGGGATATCGGTCACGCATCGGTTGCCACGACTTGCGCCATCATTGCATCGGGGCGATTGGCAGGATATGAGAGTGACAGGGAACCCGTTCAGACCATCGATCACAGGCTGGGCGCGCACAGTATCATCCGACACTACAAGCCGCGAAGCAGTGCAACGAAACGCAGTTCACACGTCATGCAGTTTGTCTGTGTTTTTGACGCGCGCAGCGTCTGAACGCGGATGCGATTAAATGTCCGAGTCGGCAGTTTCACTAGAGATGGCAGGTGGCCTTCAGGCAGTCGACGGGCAAATCGCATGCGAAAGACACTTTTGTGCATTGCGCGAATTTGAGAGCATGGGCTGCCCATCCTGGGCCGCCCGCGCAGCGGCTGCATCTTCGACGCCCCGAACGATGAGGCCGCGCACTATAGTCGGCGATGGGGGGCGCCGAGAATCCTGATTATTTTCGGCGGGCTCGCCAGGCAACGGAGCTGCGGCCACGCATTCGCGCGTCGCTCATGGCACGTCGTTTCCGTTGTTTTCATTTAGTTGCGAAAGATGCGTCGGCAGTGTGCTATTGCTTGGAGGGCCCGCTCGCGCGCGTGAAACCGCGCGCCAGTCCGTTGGCCACGCCTGCGCATGCGACGAGATCACCTGGCGCCCCTGACGGATAGTTTTTTTATGCATACATAGAGCGAAGCAGGTGCTGAGTTCCGCCCGCATTGTAGACGTTTCGACTAAGGGCAAGGCGGATGCCTGAGAGTTTGCCCGGGGGCCCGCGGGAAGGCGTAGAGGGGTGCGTCGGAGACGCGGCCGCAGTCGGCAGCGACGCATTCAGAATGAATGGTCGTCGAGCCGCGCACTGGGGCATCTTGGGGGGGCAGGGCGAACGGCGAGCTAGATCGCCGGGAGTTGACGACGGGGGACCCCCAAGATTGAACGCTGCGGCTGCGACTTTGTCGACTGAGTTCGTGGCGATTGTGATTGTTCCGTTTCTGATCAAATCGGCTCGACGCGAGTTCTCACAGCTGTGCCGGAGCGCAGTCGAGCAGCGTGGCAGGAGCGAAAAAAGCGCGGCGACGTTTTATATTTGGGCCCACCCTTCGATCAGAATTTGTTTGCAGCCAGAGGAGATGCGGGGCGATTTTTCAATGGCAAGTTGCTGACATCGGAAAGCGCGCTTCCACTCAAATTTACCGTCGTTGCCGCGCGCGCTGCGCGTTCGATTTCGCGGGCGTCGGGCCCCAGGCAGCGCGGGCGATCGTCGCGCCGGAGCGTGAAATGCGGAATTGTCTTCTCCCGCGCGGAAACATTGCGGGCGCGCGTCCGCCGCGCGATGTGAACTGAAACAGAAAATGCCCAATCCCGCCTGCGCCGTTGCGCCCGCGACGCGGCCGCAGGTTGCGCGCGTTCTGTGCAGTTGCGCGGTGGGCGCGCGGGAAAACATCAAAATCGACGACGCCGCCTTCGCAAGAACGAAAACAGGTCGGGGCCGGCGGCCGAGGCAACAGCCAGCGCCACGGCATCGAGCGAGCCCTGCCTGGACCTGCACTGGTGAGGCGTCTTGCAACAGGCGCGGCGGGCAGGTGGCCTGGCGCGCCCTGAGGTCGCCGCGACCAAACAAAGACTTCGCGTCCAGACGAGTTGGGGCGGCGGGAGGCGTCGGCGGCGAAACCTACGCATGTTCAGCTCCCTGGCCAGGCTCTCCCTGGACCTGGGAGCTGTTCACGCGCGCCCCTGGCCCCAGCAGCCAGGGGGGCGCGGCGCGCGCGCCGCTGCTGGGTTCAGGAAGGGCCTGTCCAGGGGGCGGTGGATGGGCATGTCCAGATTTCACCGCCTTAAGGTGGCGAGCCAGTTCACGGCGGTGGCGCTCTGGACGTTGACCTTGAATTTGAAATCGAGTTGGGCTTGGTCCTGGCGCAGGCGGGGGTGGGCGAGCTTCTCGGCGACGGCGACGTCGACGGCTGCGGGGTGGTTGGCGGAGGTGCAGGGCCTGAGCTCGAACGGGCGCGCGACGCGGATGGGCGCGAGGTCTTCTGTCCTGAACCAGACGCAGATGCGCGCGCGATGGCAGCAGACGTCGCGCGCCCAGAAAAGTCCAGACCTTTCTCTATAATGAGCAGGCCTATCGTCGAGGAGGGCCGCGCCGCGTTAGCTTGGCGCAAAAGGGGGCGGCTTCGCTCGTTGGCGTGGCAGTCGCTGAACGCAGGGCTTGCGATGGCGCGGAGAAGCCGTTGGCAAACGGCCGTATTTGTCTGATTGCGACTGGTCATGCGCGTGAATTCGCGCATTGGTCGGGCGCCGCCAATCGCCGGGCTCTCGCTTCGTCTCCAGGTGGATTCGGGCGAGTAGTGGGCCTGTTGCATGGGATTGATGGGCCGCGGGGCTGTTGGGCCGCCGACGGGACAACTCGGGTTGGGCCGCGCGTGCAAAAATGGGCCCACATCAGAGAGGGTAGCCGTCAAGCTTTGGGGCCTGCTCTTCCAGGGCCAACGCGGGCTTGGTGGGCGCGCGGGGAAACGGGGCGAGGGCTCGCATGGCGCCACGTGCGTAGCGTGCTCGCTGTTGCGCGACGTGCCCACGCATCTTCTTCTGCCATTGTTTGCGCGGGGTGGTCGGCGAACGGCTGGGCTTGCCGCGCGCCGCCGAGCCGGCCGCGCGATTGTCCGCCATCCTCGGTTTGGACCTCCGCGGGCGGGGACCCGGCGAGGGCGGTCTGCGCTGCCGTCCGCGCGACGGCGCCACGTCGCACGCATTGCTTGCGCAGCCGCGGCCCTGCCCCCAGGCCCCAGGGGCCCGGCGGTGACGGGGGCCCTCGGCCAGGCGTGCCGCGAGGCGGTCCGCGGGCATGGCCGTGCTGTGCGCATCAATGACCTCGCGCACTGCTGGAACTGATCGCGTTTCTGGAGCGTTTCCTCCCCCCCCCCTCATCCTCCCCCCTTTCGCCCCCCTCATCCCTGGGCAAAGTCCCTGGGCTAGAGAGGCCAGTAATCCGACCGCGCCGCCTCGCCCATGGCATCGCCCCACCGCACTCGCCCCCCTGGCATGGCCCGCCGCGCAAAGCTCGCGCCCGCCGGCTTGCGCCATTTGCTTGGTTCCGCCGCTAGCGCGGCGCCGCGTCGGCAGTCCAGCCCGGATGTGCCCAGGCAGTGTCCGGCGTGCGCAGTCTTGCAATTTTCATTCGTATCTCTTCACGAATGAATATTCAAGATTGAATCGTTGGCAGACAGCTGCAGACGCCCGTTCTTTGGGGTCTCGGGGGCGCTCGACGCTCGGGGGCTGTGCGCGCAGTCTAGCGCGTTTATTTGCATCCCGCCCTTCGGCTGCCGCTGCCTTGTTTGGCGATGGTTCCCGTTGTCGTCCTTCCGGTCGTCCCTTCTGATTTGCTGCTCTCTTGCTCCTCTACGTGTTGCTCCCCGTTTGGTCTGCGTTGTTGCCGCCTCGCTTATCGTCGGTCCCGGGTCCCCCCCTGCTGCTTGCCTCCCCCTCCCCCTCTTGTTCTCGCTGCTGGCGCCCGCGAATTTCTCCGCTCCGTCGCGCGCGCGGGGCTGCGCGGCGGCGGTCGCGAGCCCGACGGAAGGCGCGAATTGGGGCGCGTTCGCGTCGACCGCTCCGGAGCGCAGTGGGTTCGCGACCGCGTCGATGCATCGGCGCGCGGGCACGGGGGCTTGCAGTCCAAGTCCGCCTTCTCGGCCTCGTTGCGTATCTGGCGGAGTGCTGCCCGCTGGCGCGCGGGGGCGCGCGCGTCGCAGGGCGCCTGCCAGCTGCTGGCGGGAGACTTGAGCGATGGGGTCCAGGGCAGCGCGCGGGCCGATGTGGAAGCAGCTTCAGCCATCGCGTTATTCATCGATGTGTCTAGGCCCGAGTGGGTTCCTGTCGTTGCCTCGGCGCGCGCGGGGGCGGGCGCCGGCGCGCGCCTCGACGCCGGCGCCGTTGAATAGAGCGGCGAGCAGCGGTGGCTTTTCTCAGCAATGCCAAGAAGGTTCGCCCCGCGATCAGTCGCATGGCGGCCAGTCAGGTCTACGAGGTGCCGCCGAAGTGCGGGGGCGACTGTCGCGCGTTGTACAGAGTGTTGTCAGCGACGGGATGGATCGGCGGGGGCCAAGTCCACGCGCGCGAGTCCGCGCGGCGCGGTCGGTTCCCGTCTGGGCGAACCCCGTCTGGACCTTATCTCTTGAGAGGTGGCTAAGTCCATGCGCGGGGTGCCAGCGTGGATTGGCTCCGTCTGGACTCAGCCCTTCTTGAAAAGAGCCCATGTTTTACGGCGCCTCCTACGGGCGCGACATCTTCAACGTGGCTGGTCCGTCTTACAAGCTGCGCATCGCAGCGCTCGCGCATTGCCTCGAGCTGGTCGGCATGCAGAAGTTCGACGAGAAGGGCGAGTGCGCGCGCGAGACCACGCATGGCGCGCATTTGCCACTTATGCCCCAGGATATCATCGAGAAGCTGCTCGCGGTGAGTGACAGTGCAAACTCGCGCGCGATGAACGTTGGCCCTGCGACTTCTGAAGAGATCATGCTGAGCGGCGGGGCGGGCGTCGTTGACTTCTTCGTGGGCGCCGACGCAAAAGGCTTCGATGTGTGGGAGTTGTGCGCGGCCGACGACGGCCTGTACATTCGGGGCAAGCGAAGGCGCTGTCCAAGCGAGTTGGAGAAGACATGCTCAGAGAAAATAGTGGAGATCCTGGAACACTACAAGGCCCCCGTGCCGACGGGTGCCCAAGGGGACTGCGAGGGCTGGCGTTTTCCCCGCAGACCGCCAGCAGAACATCAGCTCGGTGGTCACGAGTTGCAACGCAGCCTTCAAGCTTGAGCTGGAGGCTTCCAACCAGATCCAGGACCCGATGGCAGCATGGCTGAGGGCACTCGTCAACAGGCCGACTACAGTGCGCGGGTGTTTCAGCCATCGCGCCCTGCATTAGACAGCCAGCCATGCCCCAGTGCCAATTGGTTTTCGCAATTGGTGGCTCAACATAGCCGATAGCGAGGGCGAGCTCAAGATTCACGTCAAGGGCCAGCTCATGCATGACGTCCGAAGCGACATCAACAACCGAGCCTTGAAGTGCCACGCCGACATGGGGAAGGGCAACGGCAAGAGGCACAACGTTAGGTTTACGGTCGGCGCCGAGAAGACCTTAGAGAAGAAGGGTCCGACGGTTGCCTTGACGCGCGTTCTCGACACGGGGTCGATGGACTATCGCTTCCCTTTTTTATTAGGAGGTTTGCAGAGGAGGCCCCAGCACTGCACATGTCAAAGCGGACTACGCTATTATTGGGTGACGGTGGCACGTCGCCGCATTTGCCCTTGTTGTTGGACGGCTCATCTGACGTCAATTCCAGCAGGTCCGGCTGCTGCGTCGCGACCCTGATGCCTGCTCCGCCGGGCAAGGGCAAGGCCGCGGAGAACAAGCAGCGGAACACTTATCAGAACTATTGCGGCGATGCCGTGGCTGTGGCGGCAGTGGCGTCACTGGCAGCAGGGGCCCAGCAGCCTGCGCAGGGGAAGGCCAAGCGTGAGGTGGCCTCGACCAAAGAGGTCGCCACCGAGATTTTCGGGTTTACGAACTGCCGATCCTTGTGGAGATCGAGAGCGGCATGCAACAACGTGAGCAGCCCACCTTCAGGGGAGTTTTCGGATCTCGATGCCCAGAAAGAACCGACGAACACGGAGTTGGTCAAGGCGACCTTCGCCTTTTCGTGTCTCTGTCCACTGCTCAATGTGCGCTTGGACTTGAACTCTAGATGCGCGTGTGTGTGTGTGTGTGTCTGTGTGTGTGTGTGGGGGGGGGGGGGGGGGTAGCGGTGCTTTCCTGCAGGATAGCTGGGTTGGAACCCGCTGTGGGCGAGCGCATCTTGGCCATAGTGCCTTTGCTGATCAGCTGGGAGAGCGCGCGTTGTTAGACCTTGGGCTCGCCCGCAGCTCAGGCACTCATTGCATCAGGCTGGCAACCAGAGCTCCCCCTTAGCCCTCATTTTTGTGTAGATGCGAATGGGCCAAGGATGGCTCTTCAGGCAACGCTCAGCCACGAGACGACCACCACGCTGTTTGACCCATTTGGGCCAGGGTCGCAAGAGAAGACAGCAATATCTGGCATATTGCCAGGCGAAGACACCACATCCACTACCGCGTCATCATCATGATCATCATCATCATCATCATCATCATCATCATCATCGTCATCATCATCAGCATCAGCATCAGCATCAGCATCAACATCAGCACCATCACCATCATCATCAGCATCACCATCGTTTCCTCCTCCGCTGTATCCACCTCCTTCTCGTCCTACTCCTCCGCCTCCTTTTTCTGTTGTTCGCGATTGGCCCTGCATCAAGGAAGACACGTGACCAGTACATGGAGCAGATGGTTAAGACTTAGGCACAGGGCTGTTTGCGCCGAGCGCACGTGTCCAGCTTGCTAGAATGGCGATGGTACATCCTCGGATTTCCTAAACGGCGCGTGGTGCTCCCGAGTGGCTTCGCGTGCACCTGGCCCAAAGCATGCTTGTTTCTGCGTTTTGGCCATGTGAATTCGGTTTAGGATAAGCCTCGGAGGCTGAGTGAACCCCAATTTTTCAACCCGCAGGGGTTTGCCATAGATAAGGCCAATGATATTGAAAAAGACGTTTGGATAGGCAGAGCGATGGCGACGTACCTGCCAAGTCTGGCTGTTTGCCTGCAGCCCCCGGACGCGTACGTTAGTCAGTATATCTCGCAGTGCTTAGCATTTGCCGATCGAGGGTATGTAAGCTGGCTGTTTCCGCCAGGTGGCAAGGGCGGCGGTCGCGGTGGCGGCAAACCTGCTGACACCACCAAGTTCTACAAGATTCTGGAGGTCGATAAGAACGCAAACGATGCCGAGATCAAGAAAGCCTACAGGAGCTGGCGCAGTGTGTACGCTCTCTGTCTCCATCGCAGCGGATGTTTCACAGGCGCGTGCACGGGGTTGGTCGCTACGTGAATGCCCATGCGAATACACGCAGTACGCAGTGGATCCGCCACAAATGTTCACAGACACCCTCCAATGGATTGTTCCTGGGCCTCAGGGGAGGATAGTGGTGTGCAAAATTCGTCGGAGGGCGTCTGTGTGTATGTATGTGTATATATATATATACACAAATACATATTCGTGGCGTATGAGAGTCGAGAGTGGACCAGCGGGCACAATGAGCATCTCTTGACGGTCTGCTTCCATCAGTTGGCACTGGGATTCTCTAGATTTGGGGCTTTTCTGGGCCCTCGAGTGAGGCATGGTATCGCGATTCCCGTGGTAAGGTAGCGCAGTCTGAGTAGTGGCGCAACATGCGGTTCGCAGGGGGACCGACATTCGACGGCGAGCGAGGGGTATGTGAGAAGGAGAAGGCCTTCTCGGAAGGCGGCGGGGCTTCTCAGAAGGCTTCTGGTCTTATGAAAGGTTTCCTGTGTCTTCGGGGAACGTTTCAAGCACTTCTGAGAAGGCCGGGGACTTCCGAACTTTCTGCGAAGGTCCGCTTCATCTCACTTCCCCCAGGCTCACCGCCGAGAAATGGGGACGGAATCAACGGTCGGGGGTTGGTAAAGCTGCCCCTGGCCCAAGGTGCCCCCAGCTTTCCGATCAATTTTGCAGCCCCTAGGGCCTTCTGGGCCTCGTGAGTGGTGCTCTTGAGGTCTTGGGGGCCTCTTCGGGAATCCTGTGGGCGCCTTGGGCCAGGGGCACTTCTCCAGCAACACCCGAAGTGGGGACGAGGGCCGCCAGTAGATCCTGCCAGTGTTTTTACAGGACTCGCTGCCGGTGTTGCCGCGGACTCTTTGTCCAGTTGGGGCCGGCGTCGCCTGCCCAGCGGCGGCCACTGTCGGTTTTGCACAGAATTGGCTGCTGGGCGTCGTCTCCGTGCTTGTGGTCCCCCTTCCGGTCGGGCCCTGGTGTGGCGACAAAGTATAATTCTCGGCGGCGAGCGAGGGTGGGAAGTGGGGAGGAGAAGGCCTTCTCAGAAGGCGGCGGGACTTTTCAGAAGCCCTCACGCCTTCTGAAAAGATGTTTGTTTCTTCGGGAAAGGCTTAGGCCACTTTCCAGAAGGCCATTGGGCTCACGAGTTATGAGAAGGCCCACCCCTTCTCACTTCCCCCCTGGGCTCGCCGCCGAGTTGTGGCGTTTCAGGTTGCCCCCCTCCATCCCGTGTGCTGGAACCTTGCATGCGCTACCATGCCGTGCCAACCACTTCTCTTTTTGGTCGACGTCTTCTGAAGGCTTGGTAGCGCCCCCCCTAGAACAAAACATGTTTAAACGGGAGCCCTGCTGTTGCTCAAGCAGTGGCGAGGCGTCTTGGCTTGACAGTAGCCCTGCCGAAAAGTGGTCTAAGATCCTACTGTGGTTTGTACGACATGTTCGTAGGGCAGTTCTGGCTGAGAACGTCTTTATGCTATAAGAACGTTGGTTTCGGTATGAAGCATTCTTTTGTTATAAGAACCTGCCAGGGTATGCCTAGAGGAATGCTGGACGGGTCGGTCCCTGCTCAAAGTTGCGCATTCGAGTTGTGCCCCAGAAGGGCCGATCGGTCGGATCTGGCGAGAAGCAGTCCCCACGTGTTCTGTGGTTGGTGCGCGTGTGTGTCCCCATTTTGGAGGGTGGACGTCTCCCTGAGCCGACCTGCTGAGCGCGCCTGCTGAGGGCATCTGTAGGGCATCTTGGGGACGATGCGCCACTTCAATATTGATCCCCCTTTCTGTCGCGCATGTGTACGTACAGGCGATCCAGGCGCATGTCACGGAGGCCCTTTGCCTGCGCCTCCGAGCGTTGCCCCAGAAAGGCCGATCGGGAGCATCTGGCTGGAATCAGGCGCCACGCTTCTGTTTGCTTTGCGCTCTCTGCTCCCCACTTGGAGGTTGGACCGCGCTCCGAGCCGACCCGGAGCGCGGCAGTGGGGACGATGTGCCCTTCTCTCTTTTTCCCCCTCCTGTCGCACATGAGGGGCGCTCCAGACATGACCTCGCCTTTGAGGGATGAAGGGGTCATCTCTTCCTCGGCGGAAGGCTGCGGAAGGTCGGCGGAGGCCGGCGGAAGTACTTGAGAAGCCTCGGTGGCTCAAAGGATTCTGCGCACGTTCAGGGCGTGCTGTGTCGAAATTCCCAGCCCGACAGATCCCACCGATGTCCCCCCCCACCCAGCTCGCGAGCCGCCCATCCGGAGATATACTTCGACAAGCTACCAAAGCTAAAGTTTCGGTGGTGTGCCTACAGAGTACATTACTGGAGTTCGGCCGACCTTGGATTACGGAAGGATATAGGGTTACCCCCACGCCCCGCACGACCCGCACCTGCCGCGACGGATGCCTGATCGCCTTCAGCCTCCGCCATTTCCAGTTGTCCGAGCTGCGGGTACCCCACAATTGGATGGATGGAAGGTTGCACGGCATCCGTCTCGCACGGAGAGGCCCCAAGGAACGCGACATCTACATGCAAAACGGATATGCCCCCCTGAATGAGGTGAGCCATGCGAGACTGGGGGTGGACCATCACGAAAGAATTGAAGCTCACCGCGACTTCCAGGACAAGTATTGGAGCCAATGCAGAGCTGCGCTGCAGCAGATCCCACGTCGTGCGGCCCTGGTGGCCACTATGGATGCTAACGCCGCCGTGTTCCCGCAGTTACCACACGTTGGCTTTGCTGGACAGAGACGCTTCCATGCGGCCACCAACGGCACTGGCGCCAGCTTGCTGGACCTCCTGCAGACGTTCAACCTAGTGGCCCTCAACGCGTTCGGCGAGGCGACACGACAGAACTGCGCATGGAAGCATACCAGTGGACGAGGATGGACTACTAGTGACTATGTATGTTCCAAACTCTCTGGGTCCCACCGCAAGTGCGCGGCCCCGCTCAAGAAACTTCCTGTCAGCGTAGGAGGCTATCGAGATCACCGACCCGTCGCCGCACCAATCTTCTCTGGACTACGGGCCTGCCGAACACCTGAGGAGAAACCATTGCGGTGGGACCGAAATGCCCTGATGCAAGACCTGAAGCTCCTGAGAGACCCAGATGCCGAAGTTCCCCAACGATTTCGTGATAGGCGAGCGCATTTGTCCGCCCTACCCGACCAACGACAGATCACTGGTTTGTGGCAGGATGAATGTGGAACCAACCAGCGATATGCTACGCTTTCGGACTACTTCACCGCTGTGGAGAACGCGCTGGTAGAAGCTGCGGCTCCTTTCTACATCGTCCAGCCAAAGAAGAGAACTCGCCCCGAGCTGACCGACGAGACCCTCGCCCTGATTGATAAGAAACCCAGAATTCAACGGCACATGGCAGGAGTGCTGGACCAGGACTTGAACGGCCACGCCCTCCCCCAGGCAGATTTCGACGAGGCCGCCAGAGCAGCGGCCAGAGCAGTACGTGCTAAACGATCCCAGCGGCCCGCTGATACGGCCAAGGAGGCGGAGGCGGCGGACGCGGTTGGGAACCTACGCGAACTCCATAGTGTCATCCGCCGCGTAGCCCCGAAGCCATCCGCACCTGTGGTGACGGTCTGCAACCCCTCCTCTGGGAACATGTGTGCATGGACGCAGAAGAAGAACAAGCTGAAGTCCGTGTCAATGCCCTGTGTGGCATGTTCGATGGCCCGGTGATCGACATGTCTAATCCTGGTGAGCCACCTGGTCTGCTACCCCGGGACGATTCGTGCATCGGTCCATACAGCGCCGAGGACGTCAGGAGAGCCATCCTCAAGATGCTTAACTACAAGAGCGCCCCTGTCCTGAAGATGACCGACGCAGAGAGTCTTGACCCCTTGGCCACACCGCCCGACGGACCGATCATTGAACTGGGAAAACTACTGGTTTCAAAGACGGCCCCCGTCCTTCGCGGATTTTTTTCAGGCATGCCAAGCTCTTGGGCGCTCTGCCCAACGGTTCAAAGACGGGGACACAGTATCGCTTCGCAAACCCAAGGGAGATGGCAGAAGCGCGAAGGACCACGATCAAACCATCAATCTGATAAACCACATTGACAATGTCTATAGGAATGTGACAGTGATGCCACAGCTTCGCGGCCTCGCCCCCCGTCTCTCCTGTTCGCAGCGCGGCGCGCTTGCTGGCAGATCTACCCGCGATGCTCTCGCCGTTGTGGCAGTGGTGATACGCCGCTACCGCCTCCGTGGACGAAGATCTCGCCTGGGCAAAAGTACGATGCCAGGGGTGCCCGTGGCCGCCCTGATTGACCTCGAGAAGGCCTTCGACCTGATCGGCAGAGATCAGATATGGATTGCCTTGGAGCGGTTGGCTTTGAAGCGACGCGTTCGTCTTGCAGTCGAAGAATTCCATGTGGGCGCGTTCTACACCGGCCGAGACATTCGAACCAGCCAGCCCACCGAGAAGCTGCTGATCCCCAGAGGAGTACGGCGAGGGGGCGTGGAAGGCCCGTTCCTGTTCGTGGCCGCGCGCGACCTCCTCGCCTCCAGCCTGGAGCAGAGCCGCGCCGAGTCTGAAGTCACCGTGGTCTCTGTGGCGTTTGATCCGACATTGGAAATGATTCGCCACGTCCATCTCCTCCCTGGGGCTGATGCTGAGAAATGCCTGACAGTATCTCCCATAGTTTTCGTAGGCGACCTGATAGCGTTCACCGTCGTCGAGGATTTCGAATCGGCATCGAGGTCCCTGTCCTCCCTGACACGCGAGATCACGAAAGGGAAGATGAAAGTGAATGACACGAAAACCAAACTGCCCATCGTCGCAGCCAGCAGTTAAAGCGAAGCTCGAAAATCCGCGATCCGATCCAACCAAACAAACATTATCACGGATGGGAGCCCGATCGACGCTGCCTCTAGTGCGAAATACCTTGGAGCTAGACAACGTGATGACAGCGCGATGGTCGAAGAGGTCGCCCGTAGGACCCAAGGAGGAAATGCAGCCAATGTCCGCCTCGCCCGATGCGCTTTCAAGGGGCAGTTCAGCGTTGCACTCAGAGCTCGGCTGCGGTGCTCATTGGTCCGCTCGTCGTCGCCCTATGGGTTGGGAGTCGCGGTGCTTACTAAGCGCGATGTGACTTGCCCTGAGAACTGGCAGACGAGAAAGTGGAGATTCCTGGCCAGGTCGCCCGCGCATGTGCATCATGAGAGTAATGCCGCAGTCCGCCAGCGAACAGGTGTACCTACTGTAGCTTCAACTCTCTTGGATCGCCGTCTTGCTTGGTGGCAAGGTGTCCGACGCCCTGCCTCCCCCGACCTTCAAGAGCACGCTCTGGAGGACCAGGCCCAGGAGGGCCCCGACGAGCCCCCCGTGGACCCGAAGCACGACCCCACGAATATGGCACGAGCGGCAGTCCTTGGCATGCTCAGCTTTGAGGGCCCCGAACGCAGAGAGATAACCCCCATTCTTGGGAGCGCTTCAAGAAGATCTCAGAAACCTTTGGAGGGCCGAGGGCCCTCCCCCCTGAGGCCCAAACAGAAGCCCGAGTTGCCAGCGACCTCCATGATGCTCCTCCGTGCCCCACTCGCCCCTGGCTCCGGTGGTTGCGCTGCGTTCCCAGGGCTAGAATCAGGAGAGCGAGGCGAACGGCCGCGGATGACGAGGGGGGAGTAGCTGCAGGATTTTCCCCCCCCCCCACCCACCCACCTGACGCACTACTACCTAGCCCGACCTGTTCTCGCATGCGCCATGGCCCCGAGGGCCTAGCGAACATTTTTTTAACGCATGAGATGTACGCGAAGCCCACGGATCTCACGGATGAACAGTTACGATCGTTGGCGCGCCCGAGGTGCGGGAACTAATTAAGCCGAACATATGCAATCTTCAGGCGCTTACTCAATCGAAGATGTCTCGCGCCCCTGTTGCCCTCGGTCCAAGCCCAAGCGCCCGGCCAGCCTGCCGCCGATCCCACAGCTCCCCAGCCTCGCGACGTTCGCGCCGATAGCGGGGGCCAAGGGAGTGAAGCGCCAGAGCGAGACCGAGGGAGTGGGCCAAACGGACACTTCGAACAACGACGAGATCAAGCCCAATGACCGCCTCCAGAACTTGATGCGCCGGTTCCTGCTCCAGCGCGGGGCAGCCCGCCAGGCCGACGCGAGGGGCGACATGTTCACCCCCGCCCTCAAGGTCGGCACGAAGCTCGACATGGCGCTGGGGGAAGGCCCCCATAATTACATCGCGACGGGCAAGGCCGCGCGGTAGGGCGAGAACATCCAGCGACGCCCGATCGGGAAGAAGCCAGGCGCGCTCCTGAGGGGCGCGACCTTCCGCCTCGCCGAGGCTTGCGCGGGCAACGCCAAGGAGGTGGAGGACGCGGCGAAGAACGGCCAGCCCCCCGGGCAGGTCCCCAACGCACTGCAGATGCTGAAGCAGTGTGGGGGGGGGGGTCATCGCTCAGGACATGGACGTGGTCGTTCGTGCGACGTGATGCTTCGAGGTCAAGCTGACAGAAGGAGCCGAAGATCGAGTTCGTTGGATTTGGGCAGTCAACCACCACCCAGACTTGAAGTTGGCGCTGACCGTCCCCAGGGCCAACGACGCGCCCAAGGCCGCCCACGTCCTTTAGGGCACGACCGCGGACAGCGCTCAAAGGTAGCCACACAGATCGAGGATTTCTCCTTCCGAAAATGCGGCAAGCAGAAGGCAGCTCCCAAGAAGCCGAAGAAGAAGTAGCCCGCCCAGATGGGACCCTCACGAGTTTGTTCAAGCGTCAGAGGATGAGCCGAACCACAGACTAGCATGTGGATGGGTAGAGGCTTATCTCGTATTCTTTGGTGGTCGCTGACACTATACTCTTTCTTCGATGGATGTGTCGAGTTTTCAGCCTCGGCCGCGATGGCGGTGGGGGTGATGCTCGGGGGCTCTGCCCCCGAGCATAGCCCCCACCCAACCGACAATTCACCCACCTGCGCGTCTTGCGGCTTCCGCGCCCGCATCCTTGACGGGACGGTCCTCTGGCCGAGCCTCTTTGTGTGCTTCGAGTTCGAAGGATCGAACGGGTGCGTGGTTGGGGTGGGGTGTGGCTTGCTTCGGACATGTGCGCTTTTCTGTCTTCTTTCCTGTGCTGTCTCTCGGTTTAGCTCCCTTGAGTTTCGTTTGAGGGGAGCGGCCGCCCATGCCCCAGAGGGGGACGAGGGTGCCGCTCTCACAGCGCCCCCTCCGCAGAGGCGGGGGCGCGCGGGGGTGGGGGGGCGGCCTCTCCGTCCAAGCCCGCATGCGCATTTTCGGTGGGCCCACCGTTCGGAATGCAGGTTTTCGAACGCGCTGATGTCGGTTGAATTCTTATGCCCTCACGAAGCGTCCTTCCCTGGAGGTTCCTGGGCGCAGTGGTTGAACAAAAAAGGAAGTACTTGAGAACGTTTCTGCTAGCGGATGGCGGTCGCAAGGTGGCGGAAGTAAAACGTGTGCCTTTAACGGGTGGCAGCTTTTTGATCGCAGAGTTTCTGGAACCCGCCATGCGCACGTAGAGACGACCCGAGTGCGTCTTACCCCGAGATGAGCACGGCGAGCGAGAAGCGTTGCGGCTCGTCTCCCTGCGCAGACAACTCACCGCTTGCGTGTCTGGTATTTGGTGCTCAAGAAAACACATGGCCGCAATCTCCGGAAAACGAAGTGACAATTCGGAGGAAGAGCGCGGAGCTGATTGTGCATATGCGCCGGCCCAGATTGTGAAGTCGGCTCAGATACGTCCCAATAGCCTTTCTTCTCCTACACGCGTGTGGCCACCGCCGCGCCGAAGTGGCTACGGAGGGAGAGGAGGGGAGGAGGAGGAGGAGGAGGAGGAGGAGGAGGAGGAGGAGGAGGAGAAGGAAGATGAGGAGGAGGAGTGGAGTTTGGAGGGCCGCTGACGCGGGAAGAGTCCCCAGAGCTGTCCAGCATGCTCGTGATATTCGTGAGGTTTCCTCCTTGCCCCCGCTTTGCCACAGACCCCATACAACGTATTATTGAATTCTGGATGCGTACTGTGTGTGGCGCAAAGGATTTGTGATGCAACTTGTGTTATGCAAGCGATGTGGTGCAAGCTACGTGGTGCAATCCACGAGGTGCAACCCATGTGGTGCCAGCTATGCGGTGCAATATGCGTGGGGTGAATCTATGTGGTGCAATATCTGTAATGCCGTCTGCATCCGGTAGAAGTTGTGCAGTGCAAGCTACGTGGTGCAACCTATCTAGCACAACCGATGTGCAGCCAGTAATTACGTGGGGCACCTGCGAGTCATCCACGGGCGGCGACGAGGGCGAAACCTGCCAAGACCCAGCCAACGCACGGCGCGCCCATGAGGCGCCGACGGTTGGCATCGAGGGCGAAAATCTCCCAGACCTAGTCCGCGCACCGGGCGCCCACGAGGCGCCCAAGGACGATGAGGGCGAAGCCTCCCCAGACCCTCCCACTAATCCAGAAGATCCGCGAGACCCCTAAATGCTAGCACTGTTTGGGATACTGTCTGGTGTGCATAGTACAGTGACAGACAGCCATGCTGTGTAAGTTCTGTGGTGAATATCACGTGTAAGCTATAGGGTACCAATTGTGAAGTGGAAAGTTGCGTAGTGCAACTTATGAGGTGAAATGTTTGCCGCGCAAGCTACTCCGTGTGAACAATTCAGGTGGAAATTCGACGGGTTAAGCCATGTGGTTCAAGCTCTGGTGTGGAAACTGTGCGGCGTTAGTTGTAGGTCAATTTTATGGAGTGTCACTGTCATGTGATGCACGGTCTGGTATGCAAGCTACGCGATGCAATCTGTGTGAAGTAAGATCATGTGATTTAAGCTATGTGGTGAAAACCACGTCGTGTACGCTCAGAGGACGAGGCACCAACGAGGCGGCATGGGCGACAACGTGGCACAACCTCGACAGACCCCCCCTGGCGAACGGGGCGCCCGCGAGGCGGCACGGGCTGCGACGTGGCACAACCTCGGCATACACCACAAGCTCGGGGCGCCCACGAGGCGCCCACGAGGCCACACGGACTGCAGCGTGGCGAACACGGAATAGTGGACAAATGATTCAATGAAGGGAGGTGGGAACCCTTAGTGCACACAGTCTTCTTAGACGAAGAATTTACAATCTGCATGTATATGTGCGAGCATGAAGCTTAAATGTAAATACATATAGTGGCCTTCAGCTCATCCCGCCACTGTGCCTGAGCTCTCTGTCAAAGTCCTCTTGCATGTCTCTTGGGGTCGTTTGGGATGCCTCCTGTGGCCCTCCTGGAGGTCTTTTGGGACCTTCTGGGCGTATCTCGAAGGCCTGTCCTGGGCCCCTTGGGGGGCATCTGGGGGTCTTCCTGGTGTTCTCCTGAGGTATCTCGGGCGTCTCTGGGGGCCCTCCTGGAGGCTTCTTGGCGGTCAAGCTCGTACGGGGACAACACATGGCTTGTCAACGACGCGTGACCGCTGCTGAAATCCACGCGGGGCGCCTTTGGGAGCCCCCAGGAGATCCGGCGATTGGGGCTCCAGACCCCTCACAGAGTATACAGAGAAACCAAAGGGAACTTGAGGACATTGCGTGCCTACGGCACGATGGCGGAACATACGCGCCCTTTCCGAGGGAGGCAAGTGTTGGTGTCGGCGTCAAGAGCTCTCTGGCCGTCTCGTGTGGGAGGTTCTCAGCACCCTGAAAGCTGGATGCACTCATCACGAAACCGCCTGGAGTCTGCAAAGTACAAGGGAATCGAGTTATTCGAACTTCATTTCCAACACACCATCGGTGGTCGTTGGCTTCAGCTGTTGTAGGTTCACATGTATGTGCCCTGAACTGTGGTGCCCAAGTTTCCCCATGTAGGGATGCTTGTTCAGCGCAACTGATTAACGTAGGCACTGACACACGAGTGTTCAGTAGTGCGTGTTCAACACAGTTGCTTAACGCACTCATGGACACAATGGTGACTGACTGAAGGTTCGCGCCCTATGTCGATTGCCTCATCGCTCGATCATGTTTTCATCGCTCTTGCTCGCACGTTCCCGGTCGATTGGTACGAGCCTGGGCACGCATTTGTCATTCGTGTAGTTACGTGTGTGTAGTGAGAGAGGGAAATATAGAAAAAGAGAGAGAGAGAGGGGAGAGAGAGCGAGAAGCAGAGAGACAGAGAGGCGAGACAGCGAGACTAATGAACGCTGGCATAGAGCATAGACATGAGGACACTGTAATGCAATCACAGGCGCAGGCACAGACACATTCAGGGAGAAGAGGGCTGGAGGCAACGACTCGTCCGGAGTCGGCTGGGCTAGCATCGCAAAATCCCTGGCCTATGTTCGATTCATTGCACTGCCCTAGGCCAACATTGAGGTGAAATCAAAGTCCTCGCGCAGCTTTGTAAATCCGAGGATGGATTCGAGGATGGCGTCGCTTGCTGTTCTGTATCAGGAGTCATCGGAAGCCCACGATCTGTGCAGAAGGATGGCCGCCGTGGGACCAAGGAAGGCAAATACGGAGAAAACGAAAAGTATCACGAGAAATAGCAGTAGCCGCAAACATGGCAGGCCATGCTATGGGAGATAGTAATAAGTGAGTTTCTGCAGGAAGCTTGCCGTGAAGCACCACCCCGACAAGGGCGGTGACCAAGAGAAGTTCAAGGAAATTACTCGGGCGTACGAGGCTGAGTTGAGGAGTATCAGGAAGAGGGCTCACCATAGCCGTCATCGTGCTACTTGTAGTTTTGGTGGTAGTGGTAGTGGTAGTGATTGCTGCCTGGGTAGGTAGCGGAAGTGATAGTTGTAGTTGTTGATAGCGGTAGCGATTTTGGTGGCAGTGGTAGTGGCAATGACAGCGGCAGTCGCAGTCGCAGTGGCAGTGGCAATAGTAGCTGTTGTTTGTTGCATAACATTTAGATTATAGTGACGATGGTGGGGTCAGTCAACTATCGATCTTTGTTGTGGGTGGTTGTGGGTGTTACTCCATTGTCGACGTCCTCGATGCGTCTTGCTTGCGGCGGTGCCTGAACCTTGTCGCCCCCTTGCCAGCAGTGAAGGACGCCGCTTGAGGCACGTGCCCGCGCAGCTGGATCCTGAGAAATCTGCCGCGTCTGACTGGATACGTTCGGCGACGCTCGTGCTCACATACTCGTGGACGAGGTACCTCTTGCTTGCCCTGCAGCTGCTCCGATTGCCTGGTGCACGACTTTTCACTTGGGGTGGTGGCCAGGTGAGCGGGTGGTTGCACACGTACGCCGTAGCTATCGGCCTTGTCACCGCTGGCTACGGTCGGCCTTGTGTTCGTCGGGCATGGCGCTCCTTCACGCTTAGCCACGACTTTTCACTCGGGATGGTGGCCAGGTGAGCGGGTGGTTGCACACGTACCCCGCAGCTATCGGCCCTGTCACCGCTGGGTCCGATCGGCCTCGTGCTCGTGAGGCGTGGCGCTCCCTCACGCTTGGCCGCTCCCTCTCCTCCCTGCAGCACAGTGCCTTTTGAGGCGTCCACCGGGTTTTTGTCGTCATGTTCCATGCTTGGGTAACCAAGTGTCCGCTGCACTTTTCAGAACGACGGTGATACTCTCTGGGCTTTTCTGGGGACCTAGCGATTGTTCAGCCATACGGCCACCACCCAAAGAAAAACAGAGCGAACGTTTGGACCCTACGGGTTAGTTTTGCCGCAGCATCTGATGGAATGGTGTCATAGCGACCCGCCGTCCAATGTTGAAAAGCAGGGCCTCTTGGGCCTAAGCCCGAATGAGGACCGCGCCACGCTGACGGCGAGAAGAGCACACCCACGGAGCAGGAATTGCAGTGTGAGGCCGAAGCCAAACATCGCCGAGTTGGGCGGACGTGCGCGCAGAGTTACACCGGAAGTTGGAGGCGGCACGCGCGAAGGTTTGGGCGAGGAAGTTGCGAGCTTGGGCAAAGCGGCAGAATGCGCGAGCTTGGTGCTGAAGCAGTCAGCGCTGCTGTGGATATAATCGCCGCGGGGTACGGCTTTGAGAAGGACTGGAGGATGAGGCACGGAACAGATTACGGCTGAGAAGCGAGCTATGTCCAGTCTTGACGATCGCGGAGTCGAGCCCACAAGAAGCGAATGTGGTTGTCCTGGATCGGGCCCTGCCTTCTCTTTTGGTACACTCGCCCTCCCCTGCTCGTTTCATCTTTGCAGTGCGGCGGGTGCGTCATCCGCAGCCCAAGCTTGTGAGAGTCTTCGATCTGGCCAACTTCTTCTGTTCGGGCGACGAAATGTATACATATACACTGCTCCCTGGCCAGGCCCGGGAGCTGTGCACACGCCGTTCTGGCCAGGCCAGGAGGGCGTGGCGTCTACATTGCTGCCGGGTTCAGGATGGGCCTAGCGGTGGATGCGTAAAGATATCGTCGCCCTATTTGTTTTGCCGAGGGCGGCAGCGGAGGCCGCAACCTCCCCACGGCAGGCGAGGCAGCGCTACGAGTGGTTTCCCGCGGGAAGACCGCCCTCCATGCTTGCAACTGTTGGAAGCTTCTGGAACGAATGTGCGCGTCGCTGATGCGAGGGTCACGTTTTGAACGCGACCCACCATCCGTTCCCTGAGCGCTAGGAGCTCTCAACACGAATGTGTGCGGCGATCTGGCGAGAGCCGCATTTTGAAAACGACCTGCCCTCCATTCTCTGAACGTCCTGACATCGCTCGGACGGGTTCATTTGTCTTGGCAAGGCCAGCGCCACAACGTTTGAACCATCTAGGACTAAAGCCTCTTACATCATCTCGCGGGAAATATTTGGAAAACAACATATGTACGCAGTGGAATTATCCTGGCGAAGGACCCAACCATATGAAGTTGTGGGTACCGCAGTTGTGAATATCTTCTTCGGTGAAGCTTCCTATGGGGCCACGAAGAGCTGCGCTGGGCGGGGGGGGAACGCATGCGGCCGGTAGCACTGGGGCCGTCGGTGAAGCTCCCTATGAGGCCACGAAGCGCTGCACTGTGTGTGTGTGTGAAAATACCGAATTAGGCGTGTGGGACGCATGCGGGCGGTCCCATTGGGGGCTTCGGTGGAGCTCCCCATGGGGCCGCGAAGCATTGTAAATGGTATGTAAAAATGCCAAATTGGGTGTGGGGGACGCATGCGGGCGGCCCCACTGGGGGCTTTTGTGGGGCTCCCTATGGGGCCACGAAACGCTGTACTGGGTGGGTGAAAATGCAAAATTTGGTGTGGGGGGCGCATGCGGGCGGTCCCACTGGAGGCTTCGGTGGAGCTCCCTATGGGGCCTCGGAGCGCTGTACTGGGTGGGTGACAATGCCAAACATGGTGCGGGGGACGCATGCGGACGGTCCCACTGGGGGTTTCGGTGGGGCTCCCTATGGGGCCACGAAGCGCTGTACTGGGTGGGTGACAAAGCCATGTTGGGTGTGGGGGGCGCGTGCAGGCGGTCCCACTGGGGGGCTTCGGTGGGGCTCCCTATGAGGCCACGAAGCGCTGCACTGGGTCGGTGAAAGTGCCAACTTTGGTGTGGGGGACGCAGGCGGGCGGTAGCATTGTGGCCTTCGGTGGAGCTCCCTATGCGGCCACGGAGCGCTGTACTGGGTGGGTGACAATGCCAAGGTGGGCGTGGGGGACGCATGCGGGCGGTCCCACTGGGGGCTTCGATGGAGCTCTCTATGGGGCCACGAAGCGCTGTACTGGGCCGGTGAAAGTGCCAAATTTGGTGTCGGGGACGCATGCGGGCGGTCCCACTGGAGGTTTCGGTGGAGCTCCCTATGGGGCCACGAAGCGCTGTACTGGGTAGATGAAAATGCCAAATTGGGTGTGGGAGACGCATGCGGGCGGTCCCACTGGGGGCTTCGGTGGGGCTCCCCATTGGGCCACGAAACGCTGTATTGGGTGGAGTATCGCAACTGTGAATATCTGTTTCGGTGGTGCCCACGAAACGTATCGGGGGCGTGCCGAAATGTGGCGGGGTACACATTGGTCTAATTACGAGAGACCGAGCGCCGGTGAATCTGAGCGCGAGTGAGTCTAAGTGTGAATGAGCCTGCGCGCGAGCGACTATATATGCACGAATGCGATCATGGCTACGCCTCGTGCACATGTATCTGAATGTGAACGGTTCGGGTATACCGGTCTGTGCACTCGTGACACTGAGCGTGGCCGCCGCAGAAAGTTTCCGCGGGAACCCCAGCGGCAGCGCCCGCACGCCGCGACGCCCATGTTGGCACGCCCCTCACGAGGATCGTGCCCGCTTCCTTCCCTTTTTTCCTCCCTCTTTGCCCGCGCGCTCCAAAGTTCAAAGCTGCGGGCGCAGCGCGGCGCGGAGTCCCCGCGACGCGCGCGCGCGTCGCGGGGACTCCGCGCGCGCGCGTCGTCCGCTGCGCGGAGCAAAAAAAGCTAGCTAGCTAGCTGGCTGGCTGATAGCGGGCACGGCTCTGACCGCTGGGCAAAGCGAGTGCAAAGCAACATGCATACGGGGGGGAGCGGGCCTCCTCCTCCTCCTCCTCCTCCTCCTCCTCCTCCTCTTCCTCCTCCTCCTCCTCCTCCGCCTCCTCTTTCCCCCCAGAGGTCTGGAGATGTTCCCTGAAACCATGTATGTGGCGGACGCATGCGGGCGGTGGCACTGGGGCCTTTGGTGGAGCTCCCTATGGGGCCACGAAACGTGTGAGGGGTGTGCCGAAATGTGTGTGGGGGACGCATGCGGGCGGTGGCACTGGGGCCTTCGGTGGAACTCTATATGGAGCCACGAAACGTGTGAGGGGTGTGCCAAATTGAATGTGGGGGACGCATGCGGGCGGTGGCACTGGGGCCTTCGGTGGAGCTCCCTGTGAGGCCACGAAACGTGTGAGGGGTGTGCCGGCAATTGTGTGGGGGACGCATGCGGGCGGTGGCATTGGGGCCTTCGGTGGGGCTCTTTATGAGGCCACGAAACGTGTCAGGGGTGTGCCGACATGGGTGTGGGGGACGCATGCGGGCGGTGCCTTCGGTGGAACCCACTGATGGGGCCACGAAACGTGTGAGGGGTGGGCCGACATGAATGTGGGGGGCGCATGCGGGCGGCGGCATTGGCGCCTTCAGCGGAGGTCCCTCTGGGGCCACGAAACGTGTGAGGGGTGTGCCAACATGTGTGTGTGTGTGTGGGGGACGCATGCGGGCGGTGGCACTGGGGCCTCCGGTGGAGTTCCTTATGGGGCCACGAAACGTGTGAGGGTGTGCCGACATGAATGTGGGGGACGCATGCGGGCGGTGGCACTGGGGCCTTCGGTGGAGCTCCCTATGGGGCCACGAAACGTGCGAGGGGTGTGCCAAATTGAATGTTGGGGACGCATGCGGGCGGTGGCACTGGGGCCTTTGTTGGAGCTCCCTATGGGGCCACGAAATGTGTGAGGGGTGTGCCGAAATTTGTGTGGGGGACGCATGCGGGCGGTGGCACTGGGGCCTCCGGTGGAGCTCCTTATGGGGCCACGAAACGTGTGAGGGGTGTGCCAAATTGAATGTTGGGGACGCGTGCGGGCGGTGGCACTGGGGCCTTTGGTGGAGCTCCCTATGGGGCCACGAAACGTATGAGGGGTGTGCCAAATTGGGTGTGGGGGGCGCATGCGGGCGGTGAAGACGGTGGGGAAGAGGAGGGAAAGAGGGCAGGAACGCGGGGACCGTCTTTTCAAAACGAGGACCCAACACAACAGGATGGTTGGGACATTTACGTCCTAGCGATTGCGAGGCGATGGAAACTCTCAGGACGAATGTGCGCGGCGATCCGGCGGGAGCCGAATTTTGAGAAGGACACACCCTGAATCGGTGCTTGCATGGTTGCGAATGTTTGCTCGGCGTGCCGTTCCCTGTTCTCTGACCCACCAGGTCTCCCAGGCCCACCCGGCCAGGGATGCTTCAGCGTAGTGGCCGAGCTGGGAGTTGCGCGGCGCACTTCCGAACTACGCAACGGGGCTTACACCGAGAATGGAGCCGCGCGCGACGGCACACCGCGCGGGCTTTGATCAGTGCGCGCCGCGCTTCGGTTTCCCCGCCCTCTTTTCTCAGTCGCCAGAGCTGTCATCATTGTCGCCACCATCATCGTCATGATCTTTTCATCCTCGTCCTCTCCGCCACCTCCCGTCCCCTCCCTCCTCTGTGTGCAAGAAGGTGGGCCCCAAGTTGTGGCCCATTCGCAGGACAGCGCTGCGGCATAGCCAGGGGCATGCATTTGCCGACGGTACAATTGGTGAGGTTTTCCTCGTGCAGGAAAGTACGCTCTCTCTCTCTCTCTTATTCTCCCCTTCTGCGCTTCGCTGTCGGTGCAGGCGTTTCTCCCAAGCCCACCGTGTGCAGGCACTCGTTCAGGCGGCCATTTCGGGAGCGGCCGAGCTGCTGTTCCGAGGCTTACGAACCGCGCTCTAAGAGCAGCTCGTGGGCCAGCCTCTCCCCTCGCTCGCGGACCTCGGCGCCCCCCTCCGGGGGGATGCCGTGGTCCGCACGGGCCGACCCGAGCGGAGGTGGGCACTGCCCCTCTGCGGCCCGAGGGCTCGGCCTGCCCCAGCGTCTGCTTCTGGGGCCGGCGGTGGACCGGAACAGCGGGGGCACCCCGTGTGCTGCTCTCGACGGCTGTTGCACTTCTCGGGGCCACGGCCTCCTGCAGTCTCTGAGGGGGCCCGCTGGTGGGGTCTGACAGGGCTCCCCCGCGCGCGGGCCGCGATCGGTGCCCTGGGCGTGCACGGTCGCGGCGCGTAGCGGGCCCTGTCCTACGGCCCAGGGGCGCGGGCTGAGGAGCGCGCGCGGGCCCTTTCGCGAGGCCCGCTCGCTGCTCCGCCCCGAGGTTAGTCCTCTTGGGTGGCCCGCGGGTCACCCGGCTTGCGCTGCCAGCAATGGCAGCCGATGCCGTGGCTCCCGGGGGGACTCGCCATCCTCGATGGGCCTGTTTGGCCCGACCTGCACCCGATCACTGCGCCGTCGGCCACCAAGTACGACCGCTGGCGCTTGGACGAGGGGGGTTAAGCTACGCCGCGATCACCCTGGCCTCGCGGCCTGGGGGCACCCTGCTGGCGCTGCCTGGGTCCTGCCGCTCGGCCGACAGTCCCAGTCTGGCGGGGGCGGAAGGATTCACATGGTTTGTGGGACCCCTTCAGGTGGTCACCTTGCCTTTGCTCGGTGCGGCATCTCGCCCGCTGAGCATGACCGCTTCCGTGCTCGCGGTCGGCCCGGAGGTCGCGGAGATGGATCTCGAGGCTCTCGCCTCTTTGGGACGAGGGAGGCAGCGGCGGGCTTATCCGTTCGGGTCGCCCCGCGGCCAAGCGCATCGACCGCGCCCCACGGGGGTCTTCGCCCTTCGCGATGGCCAAGCCATCCACGGCGCGGCGACCGCCGAGGGGGGCGAGGCTGCCCCAGGAACCGAGAGGGCTACCCCGTATCAGTCGGCGGGCGAATTCGAGGCGGGCGGCCCCGAGGCCTGGCCTCTCGCCCCCCCCCGGCGCGCGTCGGCCGTGCCCCGCGCGCTTCGACGACCGCTCTTCTGCGCGGAGGCGGGAGAACGCTCTTTCTGATTGTCCTTTCTCCCTACGCTTCGCGGTCGTTGCAGTTGTTGCTCACCCGCCCTCTCTCCCCTTCCTCAACTGCGCCGCGGTCGCGGCGCTGCAGGCGCCCCACGGCGCCCGCTAGGCGACCATGGGCGACCTTCGCCTGAGCGGCGGCGCTCGGTCCGCGCGTGGCTGCGGGGGGGTTCTGGCTTCGCGTGGGCCCCGTCCCCCCGCGCGCGTCGGCCGCGCCCCGCGCGCTTCGTCGACCGCTCTGCTGCGCGGAGGCGGGGTCATTTTCCTCCCCTCTTCATTCCTCAGCGACGCTCTTTCTCCTGACCTGACAGGGGCCAACGCGCAGCCGCGAAAGCAGAAATCTGTGCCAGCATCGTTTGGGCACGCCCGTGGAGGCTTCGCGCGGCGATGCGACTCGCCTTCTTCTCGAGTTTACCTTGCGACCCACGACGCTCGGGCACGGGATCCGGTTCCGCGTCTCGGCCGCATGCCCAAGACAGCCTTGCTATTTTGCCGCTGCTCCGCCCCTTTTTGAAACTGTGCTGATCGAGGTTTTCCAGCCTCCACCTCCGGCCGGTTTGGCATCTCCAGCTCTCGACCTCAGCCTCGAGGGCAAGATCTCCAGCCCCAAGGGCAAGATATGGTAGAAGGTGCCACAACGGAGCTTTGGAACATGACTGGGCACGATTTCTGATCGGGCTTTCTTGTCTAACGCTCTGTCGCCCCGGCGCCGCACACACAGCACTTTCGACGGATCCCACGTGCGGGCGTGAGTCGTGCTTCGTGGTCAAGGTCTCGCGTGTTGGCTCGCCTATTGCAGCTCGGCTTGCGTAGCGCACGCGGTTGGGTACCATTGGTGTGTTTGTTTGGGGTAACAAAAACTCGCCTTCCCTTTTTCTCCGCCTCATTGGTCGAGACGCGCGGCGGTGGCCCACTTCGGGGGGCGCGGTGGCAAACGGCCGAGGTCGATTCATCGTTTCCACCAGGAGGGATGGAGAGAGGGGAGGGGGAGGGGGAGTGGGAGGAGGGATGAGGAGGGAAAAGAGGGGCAGGAAGAAGGAGGGAAGGATGGGTGCAGGATGCAGCGAGGCGGGACGGAGGGGGGAGGGATGAGTAGGGAGAAGGGAGGGGGCGGGAGGAAAAGGAGGAGGAGCGTGGAATAATCAGGAAGCAGGAGGCAGGAGACAAGGCGGAGGGCAACATGCCGGCCTTCGAGGCATGGGTTATCGCGGGCGATGCTTCGTTGTTTGATTCGCGCGCTTGCCATCGTCTCTTTTCCAATCCTCGCCATACACACTCCTCATATTCGTCTCCCCGTCCTTCACCACCCCCTTTCCCCGCTCATATTCATCCACATCCTGCCAATCCTTCTTTTCTCCCTCCTGTTGCTTCTGCTCCCGCAGCGTCTCGTGTGTCTTGGCTTGCTGTTTCCATCGGGAATATTGCCCTAGATCTGCGCCATACTTGGAGCATGCAGGTCTTGAGCGATTCCGAGAAGCGCGCCAAGTACGACAGGTTCGGCGAGGAGGGCTTAGAGGATGGTGGTAGCACTTAGCATATTTCACTGCCGCCTTTGCTGGGGCAGTTGGCGCATTGATCCCGTCACATGCGCAGCCCAATCAGCATCACACATCTTCCTTCTACATGTTCCGCTCCGTGAACTAATTTTCCTTTTGGAGTGTGGAGCGCGTGCGTCAGAGGATGTTGTTCGAGCGCGACTCGAAGCTCGTCCACCTAGCATGAGACGTCTGGCGATGGCTGTTTCTTGCAGCATGCAGAAACAAGTAGTTCAATTGTCGTAAATCTTGTTGCACGTGTTTTGGATCATGTGTTGTTGCGTCGGAGCGGGTTGAGAACCTTTTGTGCAGGTGTTTCGACGCACGTGCGCGTTGGAAGGTTAAGACGCTTTGTGTCGCACGCCGCCGCTGGCAGGGGGCTTGGTAAGGTTGGTTACGCCTGCAGTGTGAGTGTTGAGGTGCACGCGAGGAGGCGCCGAGGCGCTTATGTGTGAAGGCATGGGCATTGTTTCACGAGCGGTCAACTCTCTAACGGGACGCGGGACGCGACAATCCGTTGAGCGTGCGGAGGTTGGTCCACCGACTTGCTCCATGGGCTCCACGACTGCCCAGGGAACATCACATGTCACTTGTTGAACGAGTGCGGGGCATGTCTCGGGGGGGGGGCTGATGGGATTGTCTCGCCCAGGCAGTGGGGGATCCATATTTTGTTGAAATTGGTTTGACGTGCGGGGGTGCGGGGGAGGGAGAAAAGGGGGTGAATCGGCTGTCGAATGGGGAAGCACGCGGCGGCGTGTATCAGTTTGGTGCAAGCAGCCGTGTGCTCTCCAGTGCTCCCGCTAGCCTGAGAGCACTAGGGAGTCGACCATGTTGGACTTCGGATGCGGATGCACCACGAGCACAGCGTGGACACTCGGCAATGTAAGGGGAGAAAGGGGGGGGCAGCGAGAAGGATGGACAGAGGGAGGGAGAGAGGGGGCGGGGGAGAGAGAGAGAGAGAGGGGTCAGAAGGGGGAGGGGAAGACAGAGAGAGAAGGAGAGAGAAAGACAGAAATGAAGGAAGAGAGACGGGTCAGAGGGGGAGGGGAGAGGGCGAGAGAGAGAGAGAAGTAGACAGAGGGATGTGTTTCTTTCAACCCAGAAACGTCTGATTGCCCACTGGCTCAGAGCTCTTCGTGTCCAGAGTGTGCTCCCCCAAGGACCACCTGGCCCGCCGCCAGGGGACGGGCCAGGCTGCGCCCGGGCGCGCACCCGAGGCGAACGCCACGCCTGCGAAGAAGAGCAGGGGTCCTGCAGGGCTTCCCCACTGGCCCTGGGCGGCGTGGTGTGCTGGGCCGTGCCCTGGGAGGAGCACCAACAAAACCTTCGCCCTCGAGTTCTGATCCCCGAGATCTTTGCGTCTGCAATTTTTTCGAGCCGGTCGTTCTCGCCCGCCTTCGGGCCCTGCGAGACTCACCGATCGATCGGGCTTGAAGAATTGCGCAGAAGGATTGGCCAAGGGCTCCAGCTGTGTTTTTTCACCGTGTTGCAATTTTCCGCGTCGTCGGATCTCAAGGATCCCCGGGTGGCTTCGGTCCAGAGCCGTTCAGAGTCCACCCCCAGGGCCCTCCTGTGGTCCGCCCCGGCCGGTCTTTCGGGTGGGGCCCGGTCATGGCGACGAGGAGTTCCCCAAACTTCAGAGAAACCAGAAATTTGCTCTCGTCGCCGCCGCACATCGGTCGATCAAGGATCGAGGATTGGTCGAGGATTGATCGAGGACAGATCGATCGAGAATCGATCGTGGATCGATCGTTCCTCGAGCCCAGGGCCTCTGTCCTGCGACGGCGACACACGCGTGCTGGGGCGGCACTGGGTGGCGAGACGCTTCTCGGCGCGGGTCGGCGCTCGTGCCCGCCGCAGCAGGGGGGGGGGGGCAAGGGTTCGAAGTGCTGCGATCGTGCAAGTTTTTTTGATTTTTTTGCCTCGCAAGTTTCAAGGAATGTATGTGGAGTGCAAGACGCGGCACGGGCAAGAGCACGGCAGGGGATGTTCACATTCTGTCCCGATCCCCCGCCGCAAATATGACTTTGCGGCGGTTCCGCCATGCACACCATATTCTCGAGCATGGAAAACACACGTTCGCCTTGATCCCCTCTCGCCCAATTCCCTTGGTTCGAGTGGTTTTTGTCTGCCAGTTGCGGCATCTGCCGTTTTCGGGCCCCAGGATGGTCAAAACGGATCCAGGGTGAAAAACAGTCCCAGGTGGGGTCTGGGGACCGATATTGAGCGGATTTTCTTGCACCCTGGGGCCTTCCAGATGTGATCCCCTGCCCGCCTCCCAGCTGCAGCCGAGGTGGCGGCGGGGGCGACCCGTCGGACATCTTCGAGGCGTTCTTCGGTGGCGGCGGCGGCCGCCGTGGCGGGGGCGGCGGAAGGACCTTCGCCGCTGGGCAGAGGGAGGAACACATACCGATGCAGCTACCCTTTCCTCGTCGCCACGGCTGGTTTTGCCGAAGCTCTGGTCAGAATGCGGCCCGGGAGAGGTCCGGGGCTCAGCGGTCTTTGCACATCTCTGCGGTCGTTGGAAGGCTCGCAGTGCAGCGGAGGATGTTTCCCGAGCAGCGCCTGCGCTGGAGGGGTCCTCGCGGAGGCTGTGAGGAGTCGGCGACGGTGCCGGGCTGATTTCGGTCAAGGCCTTGGCGGTCGGATCTCCCGTTCTTTGGGTCTCTGGGGTTCCCAGCTCGGGAGTCTTGTGCAAGTTTCCCTCCGCTTCCCGTGAGAGGTTGGGTTATTATACTCCGAGGGTAGGGTAGAGAGCAAATAGAGTAGAGAGGATAGATAGAGCGGGGGGGTCGTAGCCAGCACAGGATATTTTATATCTTAATTTCGAGTTCGTGGTAGCGTTTTGGTTGTTCTGCCTGTGGTTCAGTTGGCATGTGATGATGGCCTTGTTGGGGTTCTAGTGTTGGCGTCGACGCTGCTGGAGGGGGGCTCAGAGTTGTTGGTACGCTACGCCATTCGATTCCTCGGAAGTGTCGTTCATGCTGCTAGCATTCGCCTGGTTAGTGGCGATGGCATTGCTAGAGTTGTTGGCTTGGTCGATGTACTCGATGCCAGCTCGAATTAGGTGGTAGAATCCGACGGTGCCACCTGTGTATATATAGTCTGTATACGGATACATGTGGCTCGTGTGTGCCCAGGCTCATACACGAACATGTGCAAGGTCTGCAAGTGCGTGTGAATGTTTGCGTGTGGTATGACGGTTGTGTGTGATAGGTATGTGTGTTGTGTTTTGTGTGCGTGTCTGGTGTGTGTGCTGTGTCTGTGGTGATTGAGGACACTCCGACGCGTGCCCGATGGCACGGTGGCGGATATACACAAACATGTGCTCGAACCGCATGTAGTCGGGATAGGGATCTACCGTACAGAGAGGGAGAGAGAGAGAGAGAGAGAGAGAAAAAAAAGAAAAAAAGAACGCAGGAAGAGTGGAGAGAGCAGAGAGAGAGAGAGACAGAACGAGAGAGAGAGAGAGAGTGAGCAGGGCGGAGACAGTGTATCACACATCGAAGACAGTAGCAAGCAGGAAGCATGGAGCAGATCGTGGTGTGCAGGAAGATGATGACAGGGAACAGATAATAGAGATCAACAGGTTGAGAGGCGATAACAGAGATGATATGATAGAACGTGGACCGTGGGGTTCCAGAGGGTGGGGTACAGATGACATGGAGAGGGGAAATGTACAGTGCATAGAAAGAGGGGAAAGAGATAATTCAGCAGAGAGTGGGGAGTGGAGAACCCTGGCAGCCACACTCGTCATCCTTCGCCCCTGCCCGTCAGCACGATGCCTTCCCACCTCGTCGCGCGAACCACTCACAGTAGCGTTCTCTGGTGTGATCACTTGTTTGGCCACCCGCTTCGCGCGCCTCGCGCCCGCCGCCCCCCCGCCGTACTCGCCCCCCGCGTCCTCGACCGCTTGCGCTGCCGATTTTTTCGGGGGGGGGGGGCGGGGGAGGGCGTGCCACTGTTCCCCCCATCAGGGTGCGAAAATGAGCATCCCCGTGTCCCGTCTGCTCGTCCCCCTTTGTGTCATCTCGCTTTCTCGCCATCGACAACTTTCCCCTCCCTGACCGCACCCTCTCCTCCCAATCCTACTTCTGCCCCTTATGTTCCGTCCGCTGTCCTCCTCCTACATGATTCCCTTTCTTCCTCTTAATCAGTATCACCAGCAGCATCATCATTCTCATACGCAACATTAGCATCAGCAACATCATTATCATCATCAGCATCATCATCATCGTCATCATCATCAGCATCATCATCACCGCCACTACCACCAGCATCATCATCATTGCCATCATCGGCATCGTCATGTTCATATTCATCGTTATCGTCGTCATTAGCATCAGCTTCATCAGCACCATCATCATACTTACGGGCATTAGCCGCATCGTCATCATCATCACCATCAACAACAACATCATCGTCATCAGCAGCGGCGGCAACAACGGCATCATCAGCATCAGCAACATCCGCATTATCGTCATCACCGCCGTTGACAAATCGTCATCAACGCAGCATCGCCACCAACATCATCAACATCATCAGCAGCGGCAGCAGTAGCAGCAGCAACATCAACACCCTCATAATCATCATCAGCAGTATCATCATCGTCGTCGTCAGCACCATAGCAATCGTCAGCACCATCCTAACCATCATCCGCACCCCTCAGTATCCGTCCTCAGTGTCTGTCTTGAGTCATACCTCGCCTCTCCTCCGTCCTATTCCGCCTGTCCCCCTCATCCCCCTCCCTTATTCGTCCTCTCTCTTCCGCCTGCTCTGCCTCCTCCCAAATCTGGACTCGGGAAGCGGGGTGCAGGCTTGATCTGCCGCACAGGGGGAGGGAGGAGGACAGGGAGGACGGAGGGAAATAGAGGTAGGGATGGGGGAGGGGCAGCAGGATGATGGAGGGACGGATGGGGTAGATGGAGGAGGGGCAGAAACGGCGGCGGCGGCGGCAGGAGCAGGCGCCCGTTGACCTCTCCCCCCTCCCTTTCTCCTCCTCCTCCTCCTCCTCCTCCTTCTCCTCCTCGGCAGGGCTCCTCCTCGTCCTCCTCCTTCTCCTCCTCATCCTCCTCCTTCTCCTCCTCCTCCTCATCCTTCTCCTTCTCCTCCTCATCCTTCTCCTCCTTTCTCCTCCTCCTGCTCCTCCTCCTCGGCAGGGCTCCTGCCGCTGATTGACTTCCGTGTCCAGTGTCGCACGAGCCTCTGGACGTAATGTGGCTTCAGTCTCATTCGGGGATCTCGCCGACTTGGGGCGCGTCAGTCGGTCAGTCCTCCTCTGTCCCCGCTTCTCCTCCGTCTCCGCCTGACGCCCGACGCTGCTGCCGTTAGGTCCCACTCGAAGTTATCGTTTCGAACTCCACGCTGTGAAGTTGGACCAGGGGTTAATTGGGACTCCTTTTGGAACCATCTTGTGGCTCTCTTGGGGCCCTCCTGGGGGCCGCTAGGGCGTTCTTTGGGCCCGCAAGATGCCCCAAAAAGGGCACCGACGTTATCGCGTCGAACGCTTCCGCGGCCGTTTTCTCGGTGGGGTAGGCTCTATAGGGGGCGCCAGGATGGTCGCGCGCATGCGCCGATTTCGCGTGTTAAACCAACGGGGAGACAGAGCTCTCGTGGTGACGTGCGGGGAGCGCCCACAGGATCTTGGTCCGACGGTTTTCTGGCAAACGGTGTCGGTGTGTGCTCGTTGGTCTCCTAACTCGGGGCGCGGCCCTCGCGGGGGTTGTTGAGCGAAGGGTCGTGGGGGCGGTCAGATTTGGTAGGGGGGGCGTGGGGGCTGTGGCGGGGGCCGTCGAATGGGGTCGTGGGGCAGGGAGTCGTGGAGGGTCGTGGCGTAGTAGGCGCAGTCTTCACGCAGGATGAAAGGCCGGCAGCACGAGAACCTCGTTGTCGCCGTGGTTCGCATTGGGGTCGGTGGCCCAGTAGCCGGTGGCCTGGCCGTGGCGAAGTGGCGGTGGGAAGAGTCGTGGTCGACAGGTTCGGTCGCTGTGTGGACCTGGATGACAACGTACTTGAAAGTCGTGGCAGTCGTGCCCCCTCTGTCGCGCAAGTGTTGGCCGGGTGTCTGACGCCGTCGCAGCAGACTGAGGTCGCATGTCCTGGGCGTTGTGCTGGTGCGCGCAGCGTACCCGATCCTCGGGTATAGCCAGGACCTTGTGAACGATTGGGCCCCAAAGCCCAAACTATGGACTGGAATGGTGTTTTTCGGGTGACAGCAGTTCCGGTAATTGGAATGAGGCGGGGGGGGTCCCCCTGTACGCATCACTAAATCAAGTCCCATGTAACCCACTCCTGACAACGCCCGAAATCTGGTGAGCAGCGGACAGGATGGGCCTCGGCGATTGCCTTGGTCTGGCCTTGCCCGGGTGGGGTCTCGTAGAGCATCTTGGCTTGCTTGGTCGCGGGCACCCCGTCCACGACGGCGTGGCGGGCGCTCCGCTTGGCCGTCGCGCGCTGCGGGAGCCCCCACCCTTGTGACGATGGCTGCGCGGGGTCCCCGTCCCCGAGTCCGACAACGGCTCCTCGTCCTCCTCCTCCTCCTCCTCTTTCCCCTGACCTTCACGCAGGGGTGCAACTTGTGCAGCATGTGTCAGACTGCACGCACCCACCAGGGCAGAGCCGAGCCGATCCGAGCCGAGCCTCTTCCTTCTCCTCCCTCTCCTCCTCCTTGCGACTCTGGGGGTCCCGATTCCGCGGGGAGTCCCGGAGTTCTCGGAGCACACGCGGCCGCGCTCGCCCACGCGCTCCGGCCGCGCGTCGCGGGCCCGGCCGCCGCCCCCGCTGCCGCCGCCTCCTCCCTCATTCCTGTTCCTTGTTAATAATTCCTCCTTGTAGCACCCCGAGGCAAGTCGAAAGAGCGGGCGGGGCGTTTCGCCTGAGTCTTCTTGACCACTTATGCGCCCGAAGCTCAACAACTGACAACAGCTTCACAGATGGAGGGTGGGACCCTTCCAAAATGTGGTTTTCGCCTTGGCGCCGCGCACATCCGCTTCAAAGATATTGCAAGAGCCTCGCGGACTGAGAGCGCGTCGTTTTCAAACATGCGGCGCTCGCCTTAGCGCCGCGCGCATTCGTGTTAAACAAAAGCATGAGCTTCACGAACTGGGGGCTTTTGTTCTCGCTTTAGCGCCGCGCACATTCGTTTTAAAACATGGCGAGAGCTTCACAGATTGAGGACGGTTGGTTTTCAAGTTGTGGCGCTCGCCTTAGCGCCGCGCGCATTCGTTTTGAACATTTGCAAGAGTTTTGCTTCACGGATTGAGGGCGGCTCATTTTCACGATGTGGCTTTCGCCGTCGCGCCGCGCACATTCTTTTCAACAACTGCAATAGTTTCACGGCTCCTCGTAGCTAGCATTCCAGAAATAGTGTTTTGGAGAGGTTCAGGATTTTCAGGGCGCAACAGTTATGTTGATTCGAGGCGTGAAATTCCCAGGAATGGCGTTCTGGTGCGATTCAGGATCGTCATGACGCAACTGTCAGGTTGACCTTTGGCGTTGAAATCCTGAGAATCGTGATTTGGCACACGCCAAGATTTTCACACGATTGCCACCCAACGGCGCATTCCCCAAAGTGGAAATCAACCCTTGTAGGGGCCTGCAAAGAGGGAGCTTGGAAGGAGGGTGTACTCCAACATCGTTATGCGTCTTGAGTTTACACTAGTCCTCCTCCTCCTTCTCCGCCTCCTCCTCCTCTCCTTATTCTCCTCCGCTCCCGCCACGAGTCTCCGCAGACCTGAACGCGACCGAGACCGCTGCCCCCGAGCGGGCGCCTTTCAGATATCCCCTGAGGTCCGACGCCGCGGAAACGTTACAACCTTGCCGGGAAACGTCACAGCCAGAGATCCTTCGGCCTCATCTCTCCGCGGCGTTTCTTCTCGAGCCAGATCTATCCGCGAGGGCCCCGGGCCCGCGACCGGGCGACGCACGTCCGACGTGAGCAATATCTCAGGCATCCAGTGTCTCGAGTTGTTTGTCAATGCGGGGCCCCCAGAAATTCCTGCCTTCTCCCAGCATGGCCGGCTCTTCATCCCGATCCGTTTATCGACGGTCTGGGGGCCCAGCGAGGGCCCTCAGAGGCCGAAATGATAAGCAAATGTCCGTCTTGTTCCAGACGTGGGACGTTTGACAACAATATCTGAAGCAATAGGCAATAGCTGATGACCCTTCGGCCTATCCCGCCACCATGCCTGGGTTGTGGGTCATTGGCCTATCCGATGTCCGTGGGGATGTCGCGGGAGGTCTCTGGGGGGCCTCATGGAGGCAGTGTTGAAGCCTCTCGGGGGCCGTTTGGGGGCTCCTTGGGGCGTCTCGGGGACCTCCTGGGCTCCGGGGCCTCCTGGGGGCATCTTGTGAATGAAGGCTCGGATTATCGGTTCGGGCTCCCACTCGTGGGCCCCTCTTGCAGCCGTCTTCGGACTCTTTGGGCCGTCGTGGGCGCCTCTTGGAGCTTTTTGTGGCTCTCTTCTTGGGGCACTCTTGGGTGCCTCTGGGGCCGTCTTGGGGCGGTCTTGGGGGCCTCTCGGGGCGTCGTGGAGCGTCGGAAGCTCGAACAGTCGAGGACCCCAGGAACATGAAACACCAACGGGAAATCTATGGTTTTGGCTTCCCGGGGCCCTCTTGGGAAGGATCTTGGGGCTCTCTTGTGTCGTCTCGAAAGCTTCTCGGGTCATCTTGGAGCCACCTTGAGCGTCTTGGATCTACCGTCCTGGGGTCCGCTTGGTTTCCAAAAAGTCATGCGGGAACACTCGACGCTCCCCAGAGGGCAAGCGGGAAGCCCCAAGAGATCTGAGAATTGTGGTCCGGTTCCCCAGAAAAGAATCCCCAGGATAGAAGATTGGGGCTCGAGGCTTGAGCAAGGGATCAGGGGGCAATCCACTTCGTGCCACAGGGGCACGTCCGAGAACACAACACAGTCAACACGCTGAAGTAAGGAGCACTTCAGGTGCAGGAGGGCTCCTGGTTCCCAGGCCGCTCCTTAGATCTAGGTCGGGGAGCGTGCCTGTGGCCGAGGCTCGCCGTGGCCAGAGGGGAACCGCCCCGTTCCTGGGCCAGCGCTCCGGACTGGCACGAGGACTGCACTGGCGGCGCCTGGACCTCAGGGCCTATCGCGGCCGCGATGGCGCCCCGCCGGCGTGGGCTGCTCGTGGCGCTGGCGCTCCTGGGCCTCCTCGGGCCGCCCGCGGCCTTCGTCGCCGCTCCCGGCAGGGCCCGCGCGCCGGCACTGGCGCCGGCCGACGCCCGCTCGGGCACCGCGCCACCAGAGGGTCAGCCCCAGGCGCGGTGTGGGCCCAGACCTCCCTCCCTCCCTCCCTCCTCCTCCTCCTTCTGCTCCTGCTCCTCCTCCTCCTGCTTCTCCTGCTCCTCCAGCTTCTCCTGCTCCTCCTCCTCCTCCTCCTGCTCCTCCTCCTCCTCCTGCTCCTCCTCCTCCTCCTCCTGCTCCTTCTGCTCCTCCTTCTCCTCCTCCTGCTCCTCCTCCTCCTCCTCCTCCTCCTCCTCCTCCTCGTCATACTCCATCCTCGATCCTCGATCCTCGATCCTCCTGCTCCTGACGCCTGGCGCGCGGCGTTCGGAGGAGCGCGCGGGCGCCAGACCCGGGCGCTCCTCCGAACTCAGCCTTCGCGGGCCTTCGCCAGGTCCCGGGACCGGCGAAGGAGGACTCGGGATGAAAAGCTGGTCCCAGGGAAAGGGTCGGGCGGGACTGCCAGGGACCGCGCATAGAAACAAGACAAGACATCCGATGTCTGGAGGGTGCTCGGGAAGCCGAGGGACAAAAGTTGGCACACATAAGCATACGGCCGGAAACGTTGGCACGTTGGCCTAGCGCGTTGCGCCGCCGGTTCCGGCCCACCGCGTCTCAGCGCGACACGCTATGCACGGCCCTGTCTCCAGGCGCTCACGTCCCGAGCCTTCACCAGCCTCCCGCCAGGCGGAGCGACGCGCATCCGCTCGCAAGGCATAGCGCGCCGCAGGGGCCGCCGCCGCGACACGGCAAACAACAGTTCGAGCATCAACTTTAGGAGGCCCGCGTGGATTTCTTGGATCGGCGCCGAGTCGCCCTTCGCGGTGCCTCCGGCGCCGCCCCTGGCGGGTCCAGCGCCGATGCAAAAGTCCGAAGGTTTATGTTTGTACCAGTTCTCGGTCCTCTGTAGGGAAGGGCCTCGCCTGCCGCGCGTCTCGCCCTCGGCGTGGGGCGGCGGAAGTCGCACGGCGGCGGGGCCACCGGCGGTCGGCCAGCGGAGGGCGGCGGAGGTGGAGGTGAGACGTCAAGAGGCCTGTTGGGTGAAGGGTTTCCGGGTCGGCCTGACGAAGGAGTCGTGTCCTGGGGGAGGGGGGTCCTAACTGGAGCTGTTTCGCCGTTTCTCTTGCTCCCTGGGGGCCGACCACGAAAACAGTCCTCAGAGCGCGAAATCCAGGAGTCCAGGGCCCACCGCGCTTCGGAGCGACATGCTATCCACTTGCCGGTCCACCAGCGCTAACATCCCGAGCGCTTCCGAGCATCCCGCCCCGCGGAGCGGAGCGACACGCTGTCGCTCGAAAGGCTTCGCGTGTCGCGGGTGCCGCCGCCGCGAAACGCTATGCAAAGGTTGCTGACCGTAGTACGAGGCAATCGGCGGCGCGTCTAAAGGAGGGGGTCGCGGAGGGGGGCCTCCCTCGGAGATGGCGGGGGGCGTCTTGGCCACCTTCCCCGGCATCTGACAGTTGCGGCAGGCTCGCGCCGCGTTGGCGCGGCAGCGACCCTTGCGCGGCCGTTCAAGGCTCACTGCCGCCCGTGGCCCAGAGTCGGCCGACATCGGGCGTTATGCGCTGGGGGAAAGAAATACTGACACCGCTGAAGGTAGAACGGTGCACACGATATCGGAGAGCGTTCGCCGCCGTCATCGCGACGTGAATGCGCCGTAAGCCGTCGTAAAGCCGGCCAAGAGAAACTACAACCATACGTAAACGTAATGGTTTGTGCCGGCGTTGGCTCCCCCTTAGCGGCGTCTGTTGCGCCGCCCGTGGGCCCTCTGCCTTCCGTCCAGCGCATTGACTAAGTCCGTGCGGATCTCGGCAGTTCATGCTCATACAATGTTCTCTGATTTGTTCCGTGCGGTGGGCACACCAAATTTCAAGCCGTCCTGCCAACGGGTGCCCCGCTAACTTCTCATGGAGCCTGGACCGTCTCAGGCCGACTCGAAGATGGCCAAACACACGAGCCGCGAGTGACGCCGGGATGGCCCGATGGCAACAAATGGGTCCCCGCGCGCCCAGGGTGGCCCCAGACTCAGCACGCGACGGCTGCGCGATCCAAGCATGACCGAGATAGGATCTCGAGGTGACCGAGATATGCCAGGCATGCTGCAACTTCGAAGCCCCATCTTACTGCGAGCCGATCCCAGCATGGCAGGATCCGTGAACGATCCGGGATATGTGTTTACCCTTTGCTAATGGGTGTTTTTTTTAGTTTGGCTGAAGTAGACTTACAATATTTTAGAGGAGTAAGTGAGACGGGATCCCGCCCGGCCCACGGCAGAAGACTACATTGCTAGGTTTCTACGGCGGTAGGGGTGTTCGGGCGGGGCGTCATTTATTTCCGCTGTCTTCCGAGAGCCTTTCGACGGCCTTCCGCCGTCTTCCGCCTCGTTTTACTTCCGCTAGCTTCCACGAGCGAGCGATGTGACGAAAATTCAAGGAACTTTCACTGGGCCGATGTAGGGCTACCAAGGCTATAGGGTTGTAGGGCTATCGGGTTATTGGGCTATAGGGCTGTAGGGGCTATAAGGCTATTGGGCTATAGGGCAATTGGTCTATAGGGCTATCGAACTGTAGAGCTATAGGGCTCTCGGCCGATAGGGTAACAGGGCTACAAGGCTATAAGGCTATAAGGCTATGGGGCTCTAGGGCTGTAGGGCTATCGGACTATTGGCTATGGGGCTATGGGCTATGGGGCTATAGGGCTATAACGCTGTAGGGCTATAAGGCTCTAGGGCTATAGAGCTATAAGGCACCCCGGTGCCTAGGCACCTGGACACCTGGACACCTGGGCACCCGGGCACTTGGGCACCCGGGCACCCGGGCATCCGGGCACCTGGGCGGGGCATGGAAATCGGCGGCAAAGCTCACTTAACCATTTGAATCCGCTAGGACCCCTACAGAGGCAAGTTTTGATTGGGGAGTATCGAACCACGGTCGCCTAGGATTTTCCAGTTGTCCTCCCGCCCATGGGCGCCTCGTGGGCGCCCCAATAACTTGCCTGCACCACGTGCGCTGCACCATGTAGATTTTACAAACAACGTGCACCACATAGCTGGCACCACACAGATTACACCACATGAGTTGCACCACATACCTTGCACCACAAATTTAGACAACCCAGCTTATAGATTGTACCACGTAGGTTTCATCACGTGGCTTGCATCACACAGCTTGCACCAAATAATTTGCACCACGCAGTTTGTTCGACATAATTTGCACCACATCGCTTGCGCTCGACATGCGATGCCTTGATGTTGTCCATCCATGTCTCTGGAAGACCCGACCGCTTCCTCGGGGCTGCTGTCTCATCGCATCGCATCGCCAGCGGCACGAGAGTTGTCCGCACTATCACGGGCCACCTTTAAGCCATGCGTCAAACATTGGGACGCCTGTCGTTGAGAGCTGGGGCCGAAAAAGTTTGGTCCCATCATGGTTGCACCCATGAGTTGACGATCTGGCCGAGGGGCTCTGCACCAGCACTCGGGATGCCGCATGGTCTGCGCCCTCTTCCCGCCGGCGGCTCGAAGCCTGCAAGTTTCTCATCTCGAGTCGTTTTGTGACAGTTCTGGGGCTTGGCGAGGGCCCCAGGAGTCCGAGAAAGGCACGAAACCGTCCGTGCGATTTTTCACAACGCGAGCATGATTGGGCCCAGATGCGTGTCGACGCGGCGGCGGCCCCGTCGCTGGCGATCCAGGTCGAACGCCGCCAGTGGTCCAGAATCTGCCAACAGGGAACGATTTGAAGCCGCCGATCGTTGAAGGAAACCAAAACACAACCAAGCACCCATACCCGCGAGCAGGAACGGAGAGGGGGAAGGGATCTGTGTTCGAGGAGGTGTTTTGCTTCTTTCTGTCTCCGGGGGCCCTTCTCGGGCTCCGGGACCGTCATGATCAGGAGGGGAAAAACACCTAGACACAATTCATCGTCGATTCCCCAGAAAATGTGGGAAAATATTGGAAGTGGGGGGGAAGACAAAAACCCAGAACATATTGGAAAATATGGGGAATCCTGTTACTTGTGTCTATTTAATTGTGTGTGTCCCTGGGCCGGTGAACGTTTACACCAGATGGATCCTGGGAGGGGTCCAGGGATCGATTTTGAGCGGGGTTGCCCTTGCCCGCCCCGTCTTGCCAGATTTTCGAGGGGCCCCTCCGGCCCAGACCCCCAGGCCCGTCTCCAAGGATCGGGCCGGACCAAAGGGGGGATAGGGAAGGGGGGGGGTGCGAAAGCTGCTGCGTGCAGCTGGTTTCGGCCTTGCCGCCGGGCCCATTCCTCGATACAGGGGCGCCTCCCGGCGCCGAGAATATCAGCCACGCGAGCTGATTCTCAAACCCCCTTTGGCTATCCCCCCCTCTCGCCCAGCCCGAAAGGAGCTACAGTCGTGCAGTGACCACAGGTGGGGGCAGGTTGCGCTACGCTGGGCGCCGCCTGAGTTTCGATCTGTTGGAAGGCCACAAAAGAGATGGACTGACTAATTTGCGAGGGTGTGAGAAGGTGGCGGTTGCGAGAAAGCGTGTGTGAGAAGGCGAGGAGGCCAACGGCAGCCCGCACAGGGCGCGCCTCTGCGCACGCCGCACCTGACCTGACCTGATCCTCTCGCCCAGCCCGAAAGGAGGGCCTCCCTTCTCCGAAGGGGGGCTGGCGAGAGCGCGAGGGCAGCGCATACGCGTCGCGAGGCGCGAGGGCTGGCGGCCTGGCACGCGCCTCGTGGCGCGGCGCCCTCCCTGAGGTGTTCTCCTGGACCTTCCTCTCCTCCTCCTCCTCCTCCTCCTCCTCCTCTCCTCCTCCCTCCTCCTCCTCCCCTCTCCTCCTCCCCTCTCCTCTCTCTCCCTCCTCCTCCTCCTCTCTCCTCCTCCTCCTCTCATCATCATCATCATCATCATCATCATCATCATCATCATCATCATCATCATCATCATCATCATCATCATCATCATCATCATCATCATCAGCCTCCTCCTCCTCCTCTTCCTCCTCCTCCGCCTCCTCCTCCTCTTCCTCCTCCTCTTCCTCCTCCTCCTCCTCCTCCTCCTCCTCCTCCTCCCCCTCCTCCTCCTCGTCCTCCTCCTCTTCCTCTTCTAGGCGAATCAGTTTTCTCCATGCTGGCGTTGTTGCTCGAGTGCTGCGTCCCGGGGCCACCTTCGGGCCCGCGGACCCTGAAAACAGGATCTGGGGACCGTGGATTCACAAGTCAATCCATTGGATGCGTGCGTGTGCGTGTTGGCCTCGTTTTTGTTTCGCACGGGGCGTTTTCGCAATGTTTCAATTTGGAATTTAGGTGAGAACGCATCCCAGAAGAGGTCCGGGGAGTAGCAGAGTCGGTACTTCTTGGGTTCCCCAAATGAGATATTGGCGTCGCGTTGTTTTCGCGCTGGACGATCTCGCCCCATTCGGGTCCCAGGGCCATCACAGAGCGATCAGGTTCGACACATGCCGCAGAAACTAGGTCTGTGGGCAGCTCTTACATAAAACATGCTTGCCAGTGTGGGCTCCCAACATTGTGTTATTGCTTCCTGGTGTGCAAGATACGCGGTGCAACTTCTGCATGTTGCAGCACAGGTTGCAACATAGAGCCTCGGCGGACGGTCCAAGCGCGGTGGGCGGCAACGAAACGCCCACAGGCGACAACGTGGCGAAACCTCGGCGGACCCGCCAAGTGCGGTGGGCGACAGCGAGGCTGCCACGGGCGGCGACGTGGCGAAACCTCGGTGGACCCGTCCGATTCTTCAGGGGCCCAGGCAAGAACCCATCAGCGCAAGCATAGCTCGGGGAAAAGAATCTAACGATGTCACATTCGTTTTCGTGGCATCGGATCTCGGGGCACTGTGAGGAGGGAGTCTGCTCAGGAAGGCAGTCTTCGACCCTCAATCGCCCATGGTCCGCCCATGTGGGGGCCGATAGTCGCAACCCTCCCAGGAACATGCGGTTTCGCTGTCGGGGGCCTATCGCAGGTGTGCCAGCGATGTATCGCCCACTCCAGGTCGATGTGTTTCCCCCCCGAGCCATCCTCCCCCCAACGTTGCCCGGATATTTTCGTGACGTCAATCGCAGTTTTCTCTTCCACACGGCGGGGAGGAACGGTGTCCAAGGGCAACCGAATTCTCGTTTGTTCCCTGCCTCCCCAGCCGTGTCGGGATGTCCTTTGAACCTGGCCTTCGGTGCGTGGCGGCATCCGAGTTTTGACGCTCGTGATCGAAGCATCTTGTCCGCTGCCACACACGCTGGTCATTCAAAGTAGCTATGCTTGGATTTTCGACTCCAGATCTACTTTAGGCGCCTTCTCACTTCAACGATCGAGTGGTTTCCCTCTTCCCTCCTGTTCGGGGGGCGGGCGGGAGTCCAATCCACTTCCAACGCCTTCCTGCTTCATGCTTCCATCCACCTCTGCCCACCGACGGGCCTCCTCCCCCCCGCGCCAAAGAATAAAACCCCGAGGCGTCGCATCCCGGGGCAAGTCCGAGCCCGCCGGGCGGGGGGGGCGGAGCCCAGGCCCCGGCCTCCGCGGCGCTGCTCGTGGGCGTGGCCGCGGTGGCCGCGGCGTCCGCGCGGGCCGCGGGCTCCTCCGCCGTGGGGCGCCGCGTTCGGGGCGGGGAGGCCGCCAACGAGGAGAAGGATCGCTGCGTGGCGCGGTCAGAGACTTTTGGGCAGCGTGCCTCGCCGCCGGTTCTTGCCCACCGCGCTGCGATGCGACATGCTACGCGCCGGTCGTTGAAAGCATGTACATCCCAATAGATCTGCTTCAAGCGCCTTCCTACTTCCAGAAGCGATCTGCGCTGCTGCGCTTTGAACCCGAGCTACCTTGTCTGCCCTCTTACCTCATGTGTTTATCTCTTTCTGCCTATCCGCGTGTAGCGTGTCGTGCCGGTTCTTGCCCACCATGCTGCGGTGGGACACGCTATCCACGTCGCGGCTCCGAGGCGTCAATGCCTCCATCTTTCCGCAGCCTCCCTGGCTCTCGGAGCGGAGCGGCACGCGACCCGCTCGCAGGGGATAGCGTGCCGTCGGGGCCGCAGCGGCGACTCGCTACCCGGAAGCTCCATATCCGACTCCGAGCCAAATTTTGTGTTTTTCTGGTTTGTCGGAAAAGCGGAAACTGGAACATATACAGTACCAGTGGCGGGTAATGTTCCAATCCCACGACTTTTTGAGGGTCGTGGACGGCGTCGGGGTGGTGTGGTGCATATTTCTCCCCAGTTTTCCAAGGGAAACAACGAAACTTGCATACACCAGGATTCCGTATACACCAGGATCCGCGTTCCTGTGTAAATTTCAGCGCGGGGTCGGAACAAGCGTCGGTGCATAGAGCTTGCTTCCCCCAAAAATGCACCACCATTCAACTCTCGCTCAGAAAGGCCCAGAAATCTCCACACCCAAACGATCATAGCCTGAACGACTACTTAAGCCCGTCTAGGCATGCTCAGACGCATGAAAATGTAGAACGGCAAAGTGCATTATTTACGAACGCCCAACGACCCCACTCACCCACCTTACGAACGCCGTCCTAATTTGGCCTCCCAGGGTCTTCAAATAATCAACTGGGAACCCAAACCAAATCCCCAGATCGATTTTGGAGGTCGCCGCGGCGATCTCGGGTATTCCCCTTCCCGCTCTGTGATGTAGACGTGATTCGTGATTCAGTATTAACACTTGCGACAGTGAGTTTTGGTTAGGGGTGGATTATCACGCAACCAAAGGATACGAACATCTTCGACGTCATGGCGGACACGGACAAGTGCCGCCCCAGACATGCCCGCGTCGTGACAACCTATCAGTTGAAGGTTTTCGACCGTTGTCGGCCTCAGGGGCCTTTCGCTGGGCCCTGGGGACCGCCATAAAAGGACTCGCGATGAGATGCCCCGCCCTTGGGGGCCCCGTATTGAAATAATCAGGACATCGGATGTCTGGGTTGTGGTCCTCTCTGTGTGGTACGCTGGGGGCCGTCGGAGGGGGCCGTCTTCGTCGCACCGTCTTGGGCGCGGCATGGGCAACGAGTCAGGACGGTGCCCAGGAAGGGCGTCGGAGGGTTTCGATGCAGACACCCCGTCGTTTGGTCTGCCACGGAGCTTGGGAGTTCGGCGAATTATTGTGGTGTATTTATATACGCTCCAGCGTCCCACAGTTTCCGACGGTTGGGGGGTCCATACTCCGAGTTCTTTGGCCGACCAAACGACGTGGTAGGTACATCGAGTCCTTCCAAGGGCCTGGGGATCAGTTTTGAGCCAGTTTTACAGCAGAGTGGAGGGAAGGTATATCGAGATGGACAGGACTTCCAAGCGCCCGGTGTTCGGGTACCCCGAGTGGAAGAGGCACCGCAATTCCGACCGTTTTACACGGACATCAGGGGACCAATCCAGAAAGACACGCACATCCATTTTCTGTGCGTGGTGCGAAGATGGCGGATGAGGAGGAGGAGGAGGAGAAGGAGGAGGACATCGCCGATCAGATGCAAGAACATTGGTTTGATCGGGTGCTCATGTCCTCTGTGAGAGTGCCTTCTTTTTCTGCTTTTCAGGAACCTCGGCAACTTGTTCAACTCCCAGACCATCCGCGCGAATTGGCAGGAGGTCGCGGCATGCACACTCATCGCGCTGGCCGTGGTCCTCTGGAACGACGCCCCAGGAGAGTTGGGCTCCATCCTGCCCAAGGACCGCGTGGTCCTCAGCCTGCCAGCTCTGCCTTTCACAGTCAGCGGGACGTTCCTCTCGCTGTTGCTCGTCTTCCGGACCAATTCCGCATACTCCCGCTGGTTGCCGTTGACAAAACATATCCGTACCTGCGGCCTCGCGGGCGAGGCCCCTGGGCGGCGGCCGCGGATGCGCGACGTGTTTTCGCGGATGCCCCGCGCGGAACGTATCCTTGCGACCGCGTATATGCGGATCTCGCCCCGGAATCCAGACAGCGAGGGCGCGGATATGGACATGTTTGCCATTCTTGAGGTGGGAAGCGCGTTGCATTTGGGGCGCCATCATCAACACATGCCGTGACATCGTCCGCCAGGCGATCACGCGTTTTGACCCCGCGGACTTGGAGTTGAAGGCGGAGGTGACGCGCTTGGTGTCCGCGTACCCTCGGTGCCTGATCTATCACCTGGGCGAGCGTACCGACGTGTCCAACTTAGTCATCGAGAAAAAGTTGGGTAAGATCCTGACGGAGGACGAGAAGGCGAAGCTCCTGGCCTGCACACACAAGCCTATGACCGTCACGGGTATGCTCTCGCAGGCCATTCGCAAGGCGAAGTTGGACGTAATCGACGAGATGAAGATCGACGCCGACGTCACAAAGTTCTCGGACTACTACGGCATGTGCGAGAGGATATTCAAGACGCCCATGCCGCTGTCGTACACCCGCTTGACATCCAGGTTTCTCAGTGTTTGGCTGCTCTTCATGCCGTTGGCGCTCTACGGCGCAATCGGCACCCATTTTGCGATCGTGCCCATCACCGCGTTCCTGGCTTTCGCAATATTCGGCATCGAAGAGCTTGGCGTTCAGATCGAGGAGCCTTTCTCTGTGCTCCCGATGAACGTTATGGCCGGTGGCATCGACGCAAGCATCTTCGAGGCCCTAGAGTTAGACAAGGAGGACCGGAAGAAGCAGGGCGTGGTCGCATGATGCTTCGATATCTCAGGAGGGGCTATCGGTGACCATCCGCACCTTCAGCGGAAGCAGAAGAGTTTCCTGAATTCGACGCCCTGCTCGGGCACGACTCGCTTTCAGACTTCGCATAAGGGCTCTGCACTGATGGGCTGTGCCCTCTGCCACCTGCACCCCATGCGAAGCCGTCTTGATCATACATATGGGCCACCCTGGAGAGCTTTCTTGTAGCCGTGGTTCCCCAAACAGTGCTTGCTTGCACTAAGGGGGTCTTGCCTTCGAAGTAATTGGCTGGGTTTCTGGGCTTTCGCCCGGCCGCCGCCCGTTGCCGCCTTGTCGCCGGCTCGTGTGGTGGCTGGGTTTTCCATTGTTTCGCCCGGTCGTTGACGTCGCACCTCGTGTGTTGATTGGGTTTTCCGTGCTTGTCTTTCGATTACCGTGCCTCGTCGTTGCGTCGCGTAATCATTCTGGTTTCCATATAATCGCCCAGTCGCCGTGCGTCGCCGCTTCGTCGTTGGTTCCATTGTTTTAGCACGAATTTCAAGTGAAGGTTCTCATGCACTCATGACTGCTCGATGAGAAATGCCATGTTCTTGTTTGCAAAACCACAAGAAAGCATCGGTTATTTGCCGCTCTGCCCAATGAAACCATGTGGGGCCAGACGCGCGCGCATGTGGAAAACATTCAACCAGCACCGCGCACCGTCAATTCTGCACAAAGATACAATGCGTGCCACCAGTGCGTGTATCTGGCATTGAACCATGGATGCAATCAAAATCACAGTTCGTCCCCTGATAAGAAATCGTGCAGAGTTTCGGCGCGCGTGCTCCCTCGCATCAGCACAATTTCCAGCATCATCGCCAGCGTCAGCATTGCCACCGTTATCATCTTCACCATTGCCATCATCACCATTACCATTACCATCGTCATCATCACCACCGCCGTCATCATCATCGTCACTTTCGCTGTCGTCGCTCTCGTCACCAGCGCCACACAATCATTACTCTCCCAGCCGAGCCATGGATCTGGAGACCTCTTCGGTCCTCTTGGCCAGCCGGTGGCGTCTCTACGGAAATCCGGGGGCAATTCAGAGTGGCGGCGATGTTGAGGTACACGCACGCGCACTGTTCGGCGTCGCGGCCACGAGCGCAAATACGTGGCAGAGGCAGTGGAACCTTCGAAGAGGCAACAGATACGCGCACACGCAAGCCATATTATGTTTTTGGGGCGGCGCGGGCCATCGTAGAGGAGAACAGATAGGAAACATGCTTGAAGAGACAGGTGACTGGAAGCAAGAGACAGTACCACTAGCCAGACAGCACTACAACCAGGACTTAACAGTCGCGCGTCCCCGGGCGGGCCGACGATTTTCAATTTTCCGTTATCGCAGTAGGAGGAGGGCAAGCTAGTTTTGCTCATGCTCGGTTGCCGATACTTGCCTGTTTCGTTGTGGGAGGGCTGGTCCATTGCCCAGTCTGCTCCGGCGCCTTTTGAAAAGCCTTACTTCCCCACCCGTCCCTTTAGTAGACACTGGGTCTACGATGCATTTCGGGCTGGCTGCCCCTCTCACTTCTTCGTGCTCCTCGTGCTCCTAGTGCTACTGCTCGTCCTGGAAACATACTGCTGGAAACCTACTGATGCTTCTGACCCCTCCTCCCTTCCAGGGTCGCGTTCCGCCTCCTGCTGCCCCTCCTCTTTCAAGAACTCCTCCTCCTCCTCCTGGTCCACTCATGTTCCTTCCCTTCTCATCGCTGTCCCGCTCATCCAGGTCCTCCTCCTGCTCTTTCTGTCTCTCCTGCGCAGGTTCCTTCATCCTCCTCCTGCCCGTTCCTGTCCTGCTCATCTCTTCCTTCCCCTTCCCGCCCCAGAAAAAGAAAGGACGAGACAGGACGACATATGAGACAGGGGGGGGGGGAAGGAGGAATACTTCGAGAGTAGAAGGGAGGGAGAAACAAGGAGAGGACGTCCGTGGGGAAACATGAGAGAGGAGGGGACGGAGGAGGACAGAGAACGAAAGAGAGGATGAGGATGGTGATGCTGAGGAGGAAGAGGACGACCAGTGTAAACCCAAGACTCACCAATGTTGGAATGCACTCTCCCTCCAAGCTCCCGTTTCACAGGTCCCTACAATGATTTATCTCCACTGAGGGAATTTCCTTGTTGGCGGCAGTCGTGTGAAAGCACTGAAGCGGGCCAGAACACCATACTCAGGACTGTACCTCGAGCCAACTTGGTTGTTGAGTCGTGACGATCCTGAATGGCGCCAGAGCGCCATTCCTGAAATTTCAACACCGCGACTTAACCGAAGTGTTGCGCCGTGACAAGTCTGAATCGTTCCAACACGCCGTTCCTTGCACGTTAACCATGGGAACCAGTGAGACTCTTGCAACGATTTGAAAACGAATGTTCGCGGCGCCAGGGCGAGCGCCACGTTTTTACAAGGAGCCGCCCTCAATCGGTGAACCCCCCTGCAAGCTTTCAAACGAATGTGCGCGGTGCCCAGGCGAGACGCACTCCGCAGGCAGGGCCCCCCCCCAGTGGGCAGCTTCCCCCGCAACATGATCAGCTACACCGTTGGCGACCAGTCCTTGAGGGGTCAGGGCGCCCTCTTCGGTCGATTCGAGGCCCTCTTGGAGACGCCTGGGGCTATCTAGGGGCGATCTTAGGGCGATCTTGGAGGCCCTTTGGGCCGTCCTGGAGCGTCGGGAAGCCGAGAAGGCGAGAACAACATCCTGCAAAACATAAGGAACCTCTATGGTTTTCACCTCTTGGGACCCTCTTCGGAGTGCTCTTGGTTGGAGCGTCTTGGAAGTGTTGTTGGACCGTCTGGAGGCCATCCGTGGCGTCTGGGACGGGTAATTCGGCGATTCGCCACCCTCTTGGACCGTCTTGGAGGCATCTAGGGGCACTCTTGGTCCGTCTTGGGGCTTTTGCGGCCCCAGGACCCCCCCGGGGGTGGGGGTGGCATTCTGACCCGGGACCCTCCTCCTGGGACCCCCTCTCAGCACCCCCCCCAGGACCTCCTCCCCCCCTGGGAAGGGATTACAGGGAAGGGGCTTCCTTTCGACTCAACTACGGCGTCGCTCAATTTCGCATTGGCTGGCGCACTTGAGGAGGAGGGCCCACGCAAAGAGGGGGAGCGGCGACGGCGACGGCGACGGCGACGGCTACGACGAGGACGACGAGGACGACGAGGACGACGACGACGACGACGACGACGACGACGACGACGACGACGACGACGACGACGACGACGGCGGCGGTGGCGGCGGCGGCGGCGGCGGCGGCGGCGGCGGCGGCGACGAAGTGACGACTACGACGAGCGGAAGAGCGCCTTCCACATGCTGACAGGGTCAGCGGGTTCTGAATCGGCGCTGGCATGGTCGAAAACTTGCCCAATCTGGTCGAATCCCGCTTGATCAATCCTGCTCGCTCCCGCTTACTACGGCCTAATATTGGGCCCAATCCTGCCTTATCTGGCTCTGTTGCCATTCATTCGGGCCGAAAAGTTTCTCATCTTCCTGACGAAGGCCTCCCAGGAGCTGCCTCCTAGACATACGAGAGACAGGGCCAGCAGTCAAAATTGGAACGTTTCACGCGGTGTCAGGAACTGGGACCCGCGTCTGCAAGGCAGGGACAGGCCGTGCAGTAGACACAGACGAAAAAAACCTTGTTGTAAGACGTCTTGGGGCATATTATTTGTCGATCGTTGTGGGCCCCAAGGCTAGGGAAACAAACGATGACACGCTCCGCACGCCACGGAGGGGGGTCCAGTGCCGATCCGAGGAATCTGCGCGGACCTTCGAGTTGCTATGTTTTGCCGTTGTTTGTTCTCCGAATTTTACATTTGCAGACATGGGGCCGTCGGAGGATAAAAAGTTTCTGTGGGGCACCTGCTGACAGGCTGGATATTCGTGGACCTCCTTGGTCATCCATTCTGGGTATTCGGGTTGTTTGAGGGCGGCATGTCTGTGCTTGCTGCATTCCGAGGCGGGGAGTTATGCCCAATGACCGCCGGAGGGATCAAGCTCTGGGGGCCTCGGCTGGCGGCGGATAGGAGTATATTCGGGCCCCGTGGGGGCCACCTATGTATCCACATCCACCGCCCACCGAGGCACCCAAAGCTCGATCCCCCCATGCGGTGGTTATGGATATGCCCTCGTCTCGCATGCATGTCAAGGAGCTCGACTTATCGCGTAGAGTGTTGCCGCCAATTAATTCCCAAGCCAGGATTGCCAAATGCGTTCCACTCGTTTCATGGAGAAGCGTTGTCTGGGCTATGTTGTCGTGTCGGCGCCTGCTGTCCCAGCCGTTGGTTCTCAGCGTGAAGTCCGATCTTGCTATATGCTATTTGGATTGTGTTTTGGGCCCGCCCCCTTGTGTGGGCGCCCAGGTATGATTGCCAAGCTTTGTTCGAACTTGTCACATTCCAGTGTTAGGAAATCGGTTATGCAGCCCACACGGCGTTCTAAACTTCGAATTGCGGATTCGACCGGATCCAAAGCAGGAGGGCGTCATTTTCTCAGAGCGCGTCCTGAAGCATGTGACTCACTAGGGTACCTCTTGTTGCGCGTCCTGTCTGTTCAAATCGCGCAGGAGGCGCCAGAAGACGAAGGACGTGGTGCAGCCTCTGAAGGTCACCTTGGAGCAGCTCTACATGGCGCGCGGAAAAAACATCTGCCCAACCCGTATCCTTCTCATCCCCCTCCCCTTCGCTCAGTCTTCCCCTTCTCCTGTTTCCTCCTATCCTTATGTCTCTTCCTCCAGCCCCTCCTGCTGAGCTCATAACCCACCGCCCCTTCTCCCCCATCATTCTTCCCTGCTTCCTCCCCCTTTGTACTCTTCCGCCTCCACCTCCGCCGCCTCATCCTCCTTACCCACCCCCTCGCTTCTCTCTCTCTCTTCCCTCCATCCCTGGACGTGGGAGGGGGATGCCAGCAGACGAATGCAGATATTAACGGCGCCGCACCAGGGAGCCACCAAGAAGATGGCCATCACGAGACAAGTGATCGACAAGAAGAAGGACAGGGGCCAGGGAGGAGGGATAATGGTTCGACGCAGAGGTCCCCAAGTGTGTATCTGAGTTCTTGGCCCTCCCATCTGAGAGTGTCAGAGTGAGAAAATTTTAGCCTGTGGCGACTGATCGTTCTCTGGCGACTTCCCCCGGATTGCTCAAATGCGATGCCTCAAAGGAGAGGCGTCGGCGGTTTCCAATCAAGGATTTCGCCTGAGAGGTCCCCTGGTCTGGGCGCGAACTGGCAAATGTAACACCCCTTGTGTGACATGCCTGCTACGTCACGATGATCATGGGGACTTCAATAGCGGGAAGCCTTGGCGGGGCAAATGTAGACAACCCGCCTGAGATATCCCAGCAACCTGGGCGCGAGCAAGCCAGTGCCATACCTTCATACGCCATGGCAGTGCCCCCCTCCCTGGCGGCTCCCTCTTGGGGCTCCTAAGTGCACGCCTGCTATGTCGTGGTGTCCATAGGGCTCCCGAAGGGGGAAGTCGGGAGACAAAACGGGCAAACCGCCGGAGATATCCACACAATCTGCCCGCGAACGGGCGGCTGTCACGCGGCTCCCCCCCCTTGGGTGCCCAAATGTCATGCCTGCTAGGCCCTTTCGGTGATCATGGGGCCCCCGTAGGGTACGAGTCCGGGGGACAAAACGGGCAAACCGCCCGAGACATCCCTTGCAATCTGAGCGCAACCCGGCGAACGTCACGCCCCCCTGGCGGCTCCCCCCTTGGGGTGCCCAAGTGCCACGCCTGCCAGGTCGCGGTGATCACGGGGCTCCCAGAAGAGATTGTTCCGTGGGACCAAACGAGCCACCCGCCCGAGACATCCCCCACAATCTGAGCGCGAACGGGCGAGTGTCAAGCCCATTGGCGGCTCCCCCTCTCGGATGCCCAAAGTTTGCGCTGCTAGGCATCGGTGGCCACGGGGCTTTCAAAAGAGAGGGGCATGCGGGGGGGGGGGGGGCAGAACTAGCAAACCGCTTGAGGTATCTCCACAATCTGAGCACTCCCGCTGGCGGCACTTCCCTTGGGGTACCCGAGTGCCACGCCTGCTATGTCGCGGTGGTCATGGGGCTTTGAAAAAAAAGAAAAAGAAAACCAAGCTTGGGGGTCGTGGCGCGAATTGCCGAGTGTCACGCCCCCTTGCGGCCCCCTTGGTGTGCCCACGTGCCACGCGTGCATTATCGATGTGATCATGGGGCTCTCAAGCGAGAGGAGTCGGATGGGCAAAACGAGCCAACCGCCTGAGACATCCACACATTATGGGCGCGAAGTGGCGAGTGTCACGCCCCCTGGCGGCTCCCCCCTTGGGGTGCCCAACTGCCACGCCTGCTACGTTGGGGTGGTCATGCCGTGAGTGTATGCAGTGCATGACATATGTGTGTGAGTCTGAGCACGACTTGACTGGGTGTGAGTGGGAGCAGTCTGTGGACGAAGGAGTCTGACTATGAGCAAGTCTGAGTTTGAGTGTACCTGAATTTGAGAGGGGGACAGAGTCTGAGTATTAGTAGATTTGAGTGCGAGCGAGTCTAAGTGAGAGTGCACTTGAGTGTCAGCGACCTGAGTGTAGTGAGTGACGAAGCGGAGGCGTTCCAGTAAGAGTTATAGCCCCACGCTCAGAATCTGTGAAATAGGTCTTACCAGCCCACTGGGTGAAGCCCATAGACCAGACAGTTCATTAGCAGACAGGGCAGCAATTGGACGACGTAGAAAACCGTGGTCGACCACGCGGACAGTGGTGCGAAAGCTGTCCGCGTAAGGTCACGCGTGAGCGCCTTCTTTTCCGCGCGGTGTGCCGGGCTGGCTGCTCGCGTCAGTCTCCCCGTAAGGTCGTTGCGACCTTGTTCGCAAGGTATGCTTCTGCGCCGCTGAAGTCCAGAACAATATCGAGCTGCCTGCGGCTAGTCCCAGCACGGTGCCAGCCCGTATTCTGAGTAGCGGTTCCTCGAGAGAGCACGGGAGGTTTTCACAGGTGACCTTTCTTGTCCCCAAGTTTGGTAGAGTTGTGATAGAGATGATGCAGAAAATGATGCCGAGATGGACGAAGGAGGAGCAGCAGGAGCGCGAGGAGGAGAAACAGGAAAGGATCGAAAGTCCTCTGGGCCCGCAGAAGTTTTCTAAGCCTTCCCCGAAAACACAGAAAGCTTCTCAGAAGGCCTGAGGGCTTCCGAGAAGCCCCACCGCCTTTTGATAAGGCCTCCACCTCATGACTTCCCCCCCTCGCTCGCCGCCGATCAGAGGATGGAAAGGTGCCGATGCCACTGCTCGTCCTAGAAAGTCCTCGTCTCCACGGTTGGGTTCGACTTGAAATCCTTGTCAGAGCGCATCCCTGGAGAGGCCCAGACAGTATCTGCATCGGTGCCTCTGCGCCCCCTAAGAGCTTGGATCGAGAGCTTCTGAGGACCCCTAGGAAAGGAGGTGGTCCGAGGCTGCGCGGCTTGCGCGATGCCAGTGGCACTCCAATGCGCGCAGTCAGCGCGGGTGAGAGTGTGCTGGCGCTTGCGGATGAGTCAGCGCTCTGGGAAGCCCGCAGGGGGCGCGCTTCGGCACGCGCGCGCGCACCTCACGCCGCGCGTCCCCCTTGCCTGCGGTCCAGGACCCGCTCCTGAGATCCTAGCGTCAATTTTTTTTCGAGTCGGCCGTCTTCGCTTGGCCTTGGGCCTCGGGACCATCACAGATCGATCCGGGTCGCGAAATAGCGCAGGAAGATGGGATCCAGGGCTCGTGGCGCGATTTATCCCAATGTCGCAGGTGTATCGCAACCTCAGATTTTCAGAGACCTAGTCAGATGCCACCACCCGGCTTGCGCACCAGGGGCAGCCGAGAGTACCGAGGGGAGAGCGCCCGCATACCGCCGAGGGCCGCTGAAGGCCACAGGCCGCCGAAGGGCGACGGGTAACAGCGCCGGCTTTGCGCATTGATCCGTCGCGTTACAGAGGGCAGTATGTGCATCGTCTCTGATTGCCTCTGCAACTCGTTGGGCCGTCGCCCGCGTAAAGACTGTAAGAGTTCGGGCTGTACTGACGATGGCATGAACCTGAACATCTGGAGGTCCGTGCGAATTTCTTGTTGGATCGTGGTGGGACCCCCCTCCCCGGCGCGCTTGCCGATCTAATTTGGCGGGAGTTGGATATCGCGTCCAAGCCCCAGCAAAAACAGCGCCGCCGAGCTCGCGCCGCGGGGGGGCTGCCGCGTGGCAGAGCACACGGACGCTCTGCGAAGCATCCCGCCAGTTTTTCCCGCGCAGCGCTGGGGGTGTTGCGGTCGGCGCTTGGGGGGCAAGCGCGCTGCGTTTCTCAGAGGAGGAACAGGTGTCGATATACAGCTACTCTTCCCTCGTGTTGCCCCTTGTGAGCTCATGGGTGGCCCCCTTCGCCACCGCTGATTTCGCCTCGAAGTTCTGGTCAGAGCGCACCCTGGGAGAGGTCCAGGGAGTGGCGACATCTGTACTGTTCGGTTTCCCCACAGGCGCGTTGCGTTTTGGTCAGATATCATGCAGTTCGTTCTCATCAGATCGGCCAACTAGCTCTGGCTTGCACCTGGATCCCTCCAGCTCAGGTTCCATTGGTGCTCGACGGGGGGCTCTTGTACCATCTTCGCACGCCAGAACCGCAAGGCAGTGCGCGAGCAAGAGTGCAGCCAGAACTTGGAGAGTTCGGGAGCTCTTGTGTTCCCTTCCCACCCGAGCTTGGGACGGACGAGAAACGGGGTTTGCGAAAGCTACTGCATGCAGCCAGTGTCACGTTCTCTTGACACTGGCGCCTCGTTGTGCCGGAAGGTGCCTGAGAACTCGGCCGCACTATTTGATTTGTGAAACCCACTCTACCAGACCCGACGACAGCCGCCGACGTCAAGCGGTTATTTCCGCGTGCGCGCGACCAGCCCGCGTTCCCGAGGCTGGTTCTCCACTGGGTCGACGACGGCGGCGGCGGCGACGACGACTAGACGGACGCCAGGGACGGCCTTGCGGCCGCGCCCTGCGGCGTGACCGAGAGAAGCCGGTCGAAACCCGGCTCGCCGCAGCCGCTCGCTTCCGCTCCCCGTTGGTATGGTTTCGTGCTGCGCACAGGCGTCGAGGGAGGATCAACCACCCCGAACCTTATGATTGGCGTTTCCTGAACGGTCCTGGGCCTTTACTAAAAAGCGCTCTGCCGCCTTCCCCATGGCCGTTTATTGAATGCCTTGGCTCGTCGGGGTGCTGTTTTTTTGCCTTCTAAAGCAGCCCCCCAGGGAGGTCCAAGCTGGCTTCAACAGGCCCCCCGAGTAGCGCAAGGCGTTCTCGCGCCGCCTCCGGCGGCGCCCTTGGGGCGCTCCGCGCCCCAGGGTTGGGGTGTTGAGACCAGCCTGGATTGTTTTGGGAGCTTTTTGAGGCCAGTCTGGACCTACCTGTGGGTGCTGTCTTGGAGGACAGAGTATAAATCGTCATAATCAACACCCTGACAAGCCAAGGCGTCCACTAAGCGCACGTGAGGAAGGAATCGAACGGGACAGTGACCTTCGATAAAAGCTCCGGATTGTTCACGAAACGCCACTTCTGAGGGTCGGGGTGGGTTTTCCTCCCTCGATGCCTGCGCGCAGCCCGAAGCCTTGAAAGTCCCCATGCCCCCCTCTCCGAGCTCTGCCGCCGCAGGGGGTCACCGAGTGCCGCTCCTGCGACGGTCGCGGCGTGAAGGTGGAGGTCCCGCGCCTCGGACTGCGCGGGCGCGGCGCGGGTTGGCTTTTCCTAGGCGCAAGCGCATGCATGTAACCTGTGACGGTGGTGTCGGCTGCTGGCTCAAGGAGATTGCAGGCTGAACCGTGCTCTCTCCCTCTCCTTTCCTCCCTCTCTCCCTTCCTCTCCTTCTCTCTCTCTCTCTCTGTCTCGCTCTTCATAGATGAAGGGCAGATGCGACATATGTGCAGTTGTGTCATCTCCCGTCTTCTTATAGCACACAATATGGATATGCATGGTTGTATGTATTTATGTGTATGTATGTATGTTTGCATGTGTATATATATATATATAGTTCTGGGGTGCCTGGTTTTCTCTGCGAGGGTTTGGGCGACAAATATCAGATGCAGACACACAACTATTTGCTGTTATCTGTGCTCAAGCTCGGGGTGCTCGGCGTGCGAGGTTTCCGCAGTGGCGCACAGATGGCGAACCCACCCAGGCCCAGCCGTGGCTGATCTGTCCTGGGTGCCTGGCAGGCGTGGTCTGCCCAGAGTGCCCGTCGCTACAGTGCCCCTTGTAACCTTAATGCAGGCCAGCGGCGAGGCCGGCGGAGCTCGTCGAGGCTGCCGCCCCGCAAAGCAGGAACTCCTGTCCGTGAGGCGACACCAAAACCAGAGCGGGAGGTCCCAGAAGCATCTGCACCAGTGGGGTTTTCGAGCTGGCTTTCGGGGCTGCTGGAGCTGGTCGTTCCCCGCCTGCACTGCGTGATCGTGGTGATCCAGGTGTCGTGCGTGCTCGCTCGCGTGGAAGCTTGGAGGCTGTGCGGGAGATGCTCGCGTCGGGTGACGACGGCCCCAGCCATCCCAAATGGTCGCCCAGCACGAGCAAGTCAAAAAGTGGGCGTGGGTGCCATACGTCAGCGAGCAGCGGTGGCACCAGCGCAGGATCTGGGTGACGATGACACCTCCTCCGACGGCTCCGACGGATGCCTGCCACTGCATGATCATCGCTCGATCACAACGTGTATTAGGAAGGCTACCAAACGTCAAGTGCCGACGCCCTGGCTGTTCGCTGGTCGCTACGTCCCGTCTCGCCATGACCCTGCGGGGCTAGACTCCAATCGTGTCGATCGTTTTCGGAGAGAGCTAACGGTAGCGGAGGTGAATGCCATTCAACAGATCTTGGTTCAGGTGGCCGACGAGTCTTGCCTATCCCGAGTGTGGGGCGCAGGTCGGTCGGCAGCGCTACCCGCTGGTGGATGTGGGCCCCTTCGACTTCACGCTCGGCGCCGCCCCCGCGGCCGTGGCCGGAGGCGCCGCCGGCGCTGGCGGGCATCGCGCCAGCACGGGGGCCTGGCCTGGGCGCGCCCGCGGGCGCAGCGTCCCCCACGGCCGCCCCAGCCGGTTCTGCTGCGAGCGCTGGGGCTGCCGCTAGGGCGCCTGGTGTTGCTGGCGCGCCAGTGTTGTTCGCGCCCGTTGCGGCTCCCAAAGTGGGTGTTGATGGAGTCCACCTCGGCGGGCGAGCGCGGCACGGTGGTGCAGTTGAACGGGACGGAGAAGTTTGGAGGTGACGTGGCCGTGATGAAGGTGCATGCGGGGTGGACCTGCGTCCGCAAGATGTCCATCAATGTGGCCGTGTAATTCAGCGAGTTGTGGAGTCCGCCCTGGGCTCGCGATTGTCGGATGTACCTTTGCAGGCAGGCGGGCACCGCGAGCGATTCCAGTTCAGAGATGCCGTCGCCCGCCCCCCCAAGACACAGCTAGTCGACTGGCCGCTTGGAGTCCCACGGACGGCGGGCTGGTGTTGCGCGTTCATTCGCCGCCGCCGACGCGGGCCGCGAGTTTCTACCACTTGACGGTCGACGACGACGACGGCGTGACGCACCACGAGAGCACCATGGAGGATGGTGGAGTTCTCGGCCTGCTGGGACCTCGAGAATTTCCCGGACCTCGTCGGGGAGGAGGTGGCGCTTCGGCAGGTCCAACGGCACGATCACTTTTACGCCATGGAGGCAGAGGGCTCGAGCGCAGACCACGGTGGCCAGAGCCAAGGCGACGCGGACGGCGTCAAGATGTCAAAAGGTCGTGGAGGCCGCGGCAGTGGTCTGGCGCGCTTCGTTTTTGTCTGGACGAGGCCTCGGTCTTCGCCGGCGCGGCGGGAAGGGGTGGTGGTGTGCCCGGCCCTCTTCCAGCATGTGTCAGCGATGGTAGAAAGGGGCGCGGTCATCGTCATGGCTCTTTGGTGAAGGCCAAGGGGGAACGTCGCGCCCTCTCCGGACAATGAGCACGCGCCCCGGAAGCATGTCCCCCAGCCTGCTCGGGAACAGTCAGGGGGCAACGCCAGACCTCCCCGCTGGCGTTCGAAGCGCGCGCGAGGGCATCTCGCCTTGGACCTCAGTAGAGTCCGTCGACCCTTGCCAGGGCTGCCGAGCGGGGGCCTCTTCGCCGCCGACACCGACATGGCGCCGACGATGCGCTTACTGGCGTGGCGCTCAATGACATGCACTTCAGTAGGAAAAGGGCCCGCTGGCGCTCTGCGGCGGAGTTCTATTGGGAGCTCGAATCCACGGCGAAAGCCTTCGGCGAGCTTCCGACTGACCTCGGCGGTTCGGGGCCTTCGACGCGCCCCGGGCAACGCCGGTGCATCATGAGGTATCCGCGTCGCATGTTCTGGTCGGCTTCGAACGCGTTGGCCGCGCCCCCCTGCCTGCCGCATCGAGTTCCCCGACGTCGTCAGAGGCGCTCGCTGGAGACGTGGGCCGAGGGATCGGCGACCGTCTCCGCGATTTGGCATTTTCCCCGAAAGCAGGGGGTGAGACGCGCAAGAATTGAAGGGCCGCGTCGCCTGCGCGTCGACCCAAACCTGCGCGGCCCCAATCTGCGCGGATAGTTGCTGCAGCGGCTGGCGGGCGCCAACTTGGTCAGGTTTTGTTTTCCGGCCTGCGAGCGCGCTGTGGGGCTTATGTTATTTCGCAAGAGAACGCGCGATCTAATCCACCCTGCTCGTCTCTGCGTTTTGGCACATGCGACAAGGTGAAGCTCGCCTCGGGCTCGGCCATCGGCCATGCCACTGTGGATGGGGGCGCCCCGATTGCTGTCGCGGACGGGGACATGCATAATGCCTTCTATCGCGTCTGCCCCTCCGCGGTTGCTCGCCCCCCAACCCAATGGAAACGCGCGATGCCGCAATTGATTTCGGATTCAGCGCCTTCGCTTGCCGGGCGCCCACGACGCCGGGCCAGCGCGCGACCGCCCGGAGAGCGATCGACGAGCAGAGCGACGGCTAGTGGGGCGCGACAAGACGGGCCGCGAGATCGTCTTTACCGTCGACCAGACGGAGACCGCCCTCGAGAAACAGCCGGCGCCCGCGCCCACGCAGAGGGGCCGCCGTCGCCGCGCGGGGGAATTCGTGACCTGGGCTCGGCGAGCGGGTCTGGCCACGGTCCCCGCCGCCACGCTGGGCGCCGCCCTGGCTGCCCATTTCCTCGAACAGCGCCCGGGGGGCGGCGAGGGCGCAGACGCGCGGGAGCTACTCGCGGCGATGGCCCTCGCCAGTTCCGACGCGGGCGCCAAGCGCGCCGGCCTTGCCCGCGCCGCGTTTCCGCCGAGGGTTGGGGGCGACTCGCGCCGCCGCGATCGAGATTGCCGCTCCCCTTGGCGGCGCGTCGTCGTCTGGCCGTCCGGGCGCTGGCGATCGCCGGAAAGCGCTGGGCGGCCGCCTCGACAGCCGTCGCGCCCGCGCTGTGCTCGCGCCCGTGCGAAGGGCACCCGCTGACCGCCAATGGCCGCGTCGACCGCCGATCCTGCGCGGCGGGCCTCGGGCCCCATGGTGAATTGAGCATGACTCTGCGCCCGCAGGCGGCGGGGGCATCCAGCGAGACGGGCGCGCGCCACGACGTCGCTGCTGATCGACGGCCCCGCGGGCGAAGCGCCGCGTTCCAGGCGGTCGCCCAGGCGGCGGGTCTGCAGAAGCTACTGCCCGCCGCCCTCTGCCAGGTGCGCCGCGGCGGCGTCGGCCGCCAGCTGCGGGCTGCGTCGGCGATGATGGGGGGCAGGCGCGCCGCCAACCAGGCGGATCCGCAGTGCGCCAGAGGCGGGCGGGTCCAGGAGCAGCTGAATTCGCTGTCGGCCAACGCGCAGGACTGGGCCGCCTTGCGCTGGCCACCGCTGGAAACGTCCTCGGCGCGACCCGGCCGCCTTCGTCGCGGCCAGCGGTCATCCAGTGGCGCTTGGGGTGCTCAGCGGCATTGGGATCTTGTCTCGGGCCTGGCGCCTCCGATTCGCAGGATCTACGACCGTTTTCGCGCTAGACACAATGCGCGACGTTTCCTGCGATGTCCTTAACCGACGCGCTCTGCAATTGTTCCGAAATTGGATTGGGCTCATGGAAAATTGACTGCCTCCGTGTGGATAGTCACGCACTGCCAACTGCTCTCGAGAGCTCGAATTAGATCTGGAGAACCTTCACCCCTTCGTAATGCTGGGAATCCTCTGGGTCTCCCCAACTGTAGTGCACCATTGGCGCCAGTCTATCGTCTATCCCATTTCGGCCTTCTCACGTTTTGTCGGGCCCTGCGGCTTCCCGTGGTCCTTGGAAACCCTGCCACCTCGTGGCTCTGGAAACTCCCAAGGGCCATGGCCCTTGCTCATTTTGGGAACGCTTGTGACATTGATGTAGTTGTCTGCGCCTTGTTTCATTAAGTTTTTTGCGAAACGAACCAGGTTTTGATATTGCCATTGCAATATCAGCCTCTCGCAGCATGCCCGCTGTAGTGGCCGAGGGACGCGCAGCTTCTCCCAGCGTCCTCATCAGGTGCTGGAGAGTAAGGGCGCGCCCTGGAGATTCTGTATTCATATAGCTGGGCCCTGCCCCAGAGCATGCGCAATCCAATCGTGAAAGCATATAGGCAATCTCTGCGTGATTAAGCACGTCGGGCTTTATCTAGTTATGTTGCCTGCTGGCCAGAGGAGATCTGATTGTTGCTCGCCGTCTTCGTTGTGTGACCAGTGGTGCGGTCTTTGCGACAATGTCTGTTGCCGTCCTCTCTGCAGGCGTCTCCAGGCTAACCTCTCACAGGGGTTGTTTCTGGTCTGGCTTGGGAAACAGAAGTATACAAAAGGTTGGCGCCCGAGAGTCCGCTCAATGATAGATTGCTTTGGCGTGCCTGGTGTTCTCTGCGGGGGGCGGGGCGGAAAAGGCCGATCCCTTTTTTGTGCGCAGATTTCTCACCCCCATACCTTGGTCTTCGTCGCTTCCAGCCCGTCGAGCTAGAGCGTTTAATACGAGCAAGTTCGTGTAGTCGGTTGTGCGGATGCGGCGACAAAGCCTAGCGCCGTCCTTTTTCCTGCAGATGGCTCCAGGCAGATATCGCACATGCTTCGTTTTCGGTTGGAAGCGGGAACGGAAGCATGCAAAGGGCTAGCGCCCGAGAGTCTGCAAATGCATCGATAAATGTATATATAGATCGTTTTCTCTCTCTCTCTCTCTCTCTCTCTCTCTCTCCCTCTCTTTCTCAGGTGGTCCTTCTCCCACTTCCTTTCGCCTCACAGCCGGGAATGGATGCGCCATCGTTGCGCTTTCATTGGGGAGTGCTGTGGCGGGCCCGGGGCTGAAGAAAAACATAGTTTGAAGGACTTGCGTTGGTTTCTCCGAGACGGCGCCCCCAGAAGCCCCGACCCTCTGCCCATGGCCGTTTTTTTTGAACCCCGAGTAATGTTTGACGGTCACGGGGCCCGGCGAGAGCCCCCCGAAGGTGAAAACCACAAAATTATTTCTGTTATGATCTCCTCGCGACGCGAGCATGTCTGGGGAGGGAGGAGGGATAGTTCTGAACAGTCGGGGGGAGACGAGGAATATTGGAGGGGTCGGAGCTGAGCTGCATACTGACTATGGGGACAGCGCCAAGGTCGTGCGCATGGGGCCCATGATCCAGCAGATGCAGTCGGCCTGCGGCGCCTGCGGGGGCCAGGGCCGCTCCTTCAGCACCAGCAAGGAGAGGGAGGCGCGCCCGACCCCAGTAGGAGGAAGGGGGGCGAGGATGGTGGGCAGTACTTTGTCGGAGGAGGGTCGGGACTGGGGGTGGTGGCATTTTCTTTTTCTTTGGACTCTGAAAGGGAACACTCCCACCCCCAGTCCCGACCCCTTGGTTCGCGGGTTCGGGGATGGGGTCGGGACTGGGGGTGGGGGGGTCGGTTTTCGCCTTCCCAGGAGGTGTCTCAGGCGGTGGCGAAGGTGGTAAGACGCGGCTCCCGCCTTTGATGTGCACAGGTGCTCTAGATCAATTGGCCCGCAGTGCTGCGTCTGGGAGGGGGAAGGGGGCTGGGGAAGAGAGCGGTGAGGAAGAGCAGGAGGATGAATTGTTCTCTGTTCAAGCAAAGACATGGACCGAGGGAAGGAGGAGGAGAAGGAGGAGGTGGGGATCCTTTTATTTTTTGTTGGGGTGAGCATCGCGCGTTCACACGGCATTCGTGATTGCACATCATCAAATGTATGTGTACAGCGCATTTGGGCAGTTGCAGGGGCATGCATTCCCGAGGGTTACCATAATTGTTCCCAGACTTCTGCATTGAATGATGTAGGAGGTGTTCAGTGCCCCAGAGACCAGGACTTTGCAAACGAGCATCTTGCGCGAGATCTCCGCGCATCGAGACTGTTCCGGCCCACGGCTGCACTTTTCTGGGGCGTGCCAATGGCCAGGTTTAGCCAAGTCCCCGCGTACGGGGCCCTGGTGCGGAGGAGGAAAGTAAGGCTGTGGAAGATCTACGGTGCACGGTTTGCTGGAGTTTCTTGCTTCTGGGGGCATCCAGGGATCTGGGATCGCAGACCTTTGGAGGCCTTCGGGGACCTCCGTGGGTCTCTGGAGGCACTTGCAAAGCTGGTTGCTAGTATTGCCCCCCCTCTCTGTTACGTCCCGCTCTCGCTGCAATTCAGAGAAACAGTCCCTGGCGGGAACTTCTTGGGGCGGCCTTGCCTTGGAATGTCTTCGCTGGGAAATTGTCAGACTGTTTGTGGCGGCATCGGAACGAGCAACATGAAGATCAGCAGCTTGTCTTCACGCTGCGGACTCTCAGTGCGTTTCAGAAGAAGCGACTGTTTTCTTCGCCTGGGCGCACACGCAGAGACGAGGTGGCATTACGTAGGATTGCGTGTGGCCTGCACGTTGCGGGCCCCCCAGGATTTCCGACAGGGGCGATTGTTTTCCGTCTGGGAGCGCCCAGGGAGGAGAGGTTGCATTAGAATCGCGCGTGGCGGGCGCTCTGCAGGACCCCCCAGGGGGTCCGAAGATGGCGACGTCTCTCCGTCTAGAACGCACGTTGGTCCTGAGCATTCTTGGCACGCGTTTACCTTAGCCCCGGCACTTTGCTTGTCCCTCTCCTCTCCATCCTCTTCCTCCCACGCCTCGCCCTCCGCCTCCGCCGCTTCCCCTCACGTACCTCCCCGTCCTCATCCTTGTATCTCCTCCTTCCCAGCTCTGTTCTCCACGCTCGCTTCCTCTCCGCAGCTCCGCTGGCCCCCCATGCTCCCCCAGCTAACCTTCCTCTCCAATTCATGTTCCTTATAGATGCCCCCTCCCCGTCGCACCCCGAGACGTGACGGCAGGGCGGGCTGGGCGCTTCGCCTGAGAATCCCTAACCATTTGCGACCCAGGACCTTGAAATTTGTAACAGTTTCACATACGGAGGGCGGGCCGTTATCAACATGTCGCTCTCGCCGTAGCGCCGCGCACACGTGCTTTAAAAGCTTGCAACTGATTCTGGGATGGAGGAAAGGCGATTTCGAACATGTGGTTCTGACCTCAGCGCCGCGAGCCGTCGCCCTAAACGTTTGCATCCGTTTCAAGGATGGGCGGCGCCTCCTGTCCTAAATGTGGCTCTCGCCTTAGCGCCGCGCACATTCGTATGAACAGTTTGCAGCATCTTCAAAGATGTAGGGTGGTTCCTTTTCAAATACGGTTCTCGCCTTAGCGCCGCGTGCATTCTTGTTAAACGCTTGCAGCCGTTTCCAGGGTTCGTATGGCGCAGACCCAGGAAAGGTGTTCTGGCACGGTTCAGCATTGTCACGGTGCAACAGTCACATTGATTCGTGCTGTGAAATCCCAGGAATGGTGTTTTGGCAAGATTTTGGATTGCCAGGGCGCAGCAGTCACGTTGATTCGCGGCGCTGAGGTCCCATTATACTTAGCACGGACAGTAAGGATGAAGGATTGTCTTAGGTTATTTTTGCGTCCTTCTTCCTATGCCCATCCTTGGTCACTTTTATTGGCCGTGCCCTGCTCAAAAAAAGTGTCGGCATGCCCTTCCAAGGACCTTGCATCTTTATCGTGCATCCTTGTTATACGCGTTGGTGGTAATGGTTTTGGTCCGGCTGGTGTTTCTCAGATGGTTGTCTTCTGTGCAATGCCAATATGTAAACTCTTGCAGGGACTTATGAAGAGGGGACTTGGAGAGAAGGTGTAGTACAACATCGTTGATGCGTCTTGGGTGTACAGTGTACATTGGTCCTCTTCCTTCTCCTCATTCTCCCCGTGATAGTTACCTGACAATTCTTTGCCGAACTTCGTCCGGCACCCGTCCCCACTACGTTGAATAGTTATTACAATCGCCGCCATGGACTCCCCCAGCGGCGATTCTGATGCGCCTCATTCTTACAGCCGCAGTGAGAAGAACGGCACAGCACGCCGCTCCCAACGCAGCAGTCAGCACCGTCAGGATCTCCACGCCCGTGCTGCAGCAGCGGAGGCCACCTGCGAGACATTGGCTGCTCACGACGCCCTTCAAGAACAACGCCCGTGGCGACGTGGACATGGCGCCTCCCGCGGTCGCTACGCCCCAGGCGGACGTGCCTCAGACGCAGCGGGCTCTTCGGCTACGCCCGGCACCTCAATGCTCGCAGCGCTGGAGGCGAAGCCCACCTTCGCCACGCAGTCCACGCGGCTGCCAGCTGCGCCGCCTGCTGAAGGCTCGGCCCCTCGCCCCGGCCAGGCTGACGCCCTCTTGGAGGAGATGCGTTCCGCGCTGTCCTGGGTGGTCAAGTCCCACATGGACTCCACGGTCGCCCAGATGGAGGAGGTGTGCCAGCGCAACACGGCAGCGGCGCAGAACGCGGTGGTCACAACTATGTCCACTTTCTTCGACCCCACCTTCAAGCGGCTCGACGGTCACGGCACTGACATCCAACGGCTCCGTCGCGAGCACGATCGTTTGGTCCAGGGGAACGAGCGCTTCAAGAAGAACGTGGACGACAAAAAGGCGTCCCTGGCCATCGCCGAGCGCCAGCTTTCGGCCCGGCCGCGGACCTGGCGCGCCTGGCAGAGTACGCCGTGACGCTGGCCCGCGCATGTTCTCTGCAGGCTCGCACCAGTGTTTGTCCATCGAGACGGTCAAGGCGAGCCTCCGGCAGTGGATCTCCGACTCGGGCGTGGACGAGGAGCACATTGACGTGCTGGGCTGCGCGGGCCCCGCCAAACGCTTCTACATCCACATCCACGGCGGCCCTGCGGCAGCCCCCCGCACCGTCGCCCTCGCCAGAGCGCTGCGCCAGCCCGGCGGGCAATGGCGCTCCTTCTCCGCCATTGCGCTTGCGGGTCAGCAGTGCCCAATCTACATCGGAGCCGACAAAGCTCCCGAGCAGGTCCGAATGAAAATGCGCACGAAGCGGGCACTGGCACTCCTCACCGAGATGTACCCGCAGGGCACTTGGTCTGCGAACCGCGAACCGCTCGCCAGGCCTCATCAGCAGCAAGTCCGTGCTTATCGTCAAGCTCGTGCCCCAGGGCTTCGGCTTCGATGAGCTGAGCAAGCTCTTCTGGGACTCGCGGCGGACCTCTGGAGGATCGACGAGGCGGAGGTCCAGCGTCGCCTCCAGGCCGCGCTTACGCCCTCGGCGGTGGACACGTCGACCTGGTTGTCATCCTAATGGGCGCTGGTGCCCTTGGGTGCTGGGCGATGCGCAGTCCGGCTCCAGTTCCTTCGGCCTCCGGTTGGCGTCTTGGAACGCCCGTTGGCTCATGTGCCACCGCGGTGACCAGCGGCGTGGCAAGTGGGCCCGCCTGGAGCAGGTGATGCGCCGAGGCAAGGTCATTCTGCTACAAGAAGCTCATGGTCGGGAGCCTACAAGTCGCGTGGTCCTCCGACCGTACCCCTACCAGTATCGTCTCTTCTTCTCTGCTGGGGCCACCCCTGGCACAGGAGGCATCGCTTTCTTTGCCCCCTGGCATTCGGAGAGGACTCTTGCCGCAATCGACCCCTCGCTTATCCCGACCTTCGGCTTCGGGGTGTTGGCGGCGGGGGGGGGGCCACGCTGCTGATCTCCATTCCTTGCAGGAACCAGTTTTTGAAACGGATGAATATCCACAGTTTCGATTTGACCCTCTATGAGCGGTCGCGTATCTGGACTGCGTGGGGCTCCTCTGCCCGCTAGGCTCAGCAGGCGGAGCTGCATCGTCTGTTTGTGGCCATCGGCGATTTCAACGTAAGCGACCATGAACCCGTTCATCACCTCCGTCCCCAACCTGCCCGGGCCCGGGTTCGGCGCCCCCGCGACCGTCTCGACCCTCCGGCTGGTTGTCATGACAGCGCAGCGCCTGCCGCTTCTGAGGACGAAGCGCACCTGCGCACAGAAGGTTCCTGCGGAGGCTCCCCGGAACATTCTGACGACGGAATGCCTCCCCGAGTTTCTCCGGAAGTCGGCTCGGCATGGCACCGCACCCAGGCCAGCCAATCTGGTTGGAAACGCCTCTGCCAGGGCTCCATGATGGAGGTGTGCTGCGAGCTCCCGACGCGCTTTGCCAAGGCGGCCCAGAGCAGCTCCTTCATTGACCGCGCATCCGTCTCTGTGCGATTGCCTTGGGCGGTTGAGACGGACAACGCTATGGAGATCTGGCAGGAGGCAGCTTCCTTGTCGGATTGGGCATCAGCGACCATGCCATCGTGCAGCAGCCCATCCGGTCGAGAAAGCAGAATCGCCCCGCGACGTGCAAGCCATGCCAGAAAACATCTTCAGGTCGCCCCGCTTTCCACGGCATGTGAAGGCTTTCCTCGATTGTGCCGACCTGGACGCCCTGGGCACGACGGCGCGCTTGGCCCTTGTCGACACCCCGATGCGCGAAGCGGCCCGCTGGGCCCGCAAGGAACTCCAGCGGCTGCCGCTCGGTAACGGATCCGAGGAAGCTGACGATGGCCGGCGAAGTGTTGCTAGAGCTATTGCAAGGGCCATCTGGCGGCAGGACGCAGCCTTGGCCCAGACCATCATTGACGCCACTGAGTTTTGGACCTCTCACCTGCTCGTTGACGAGAGGCGTGGTGCTGCGCGACCTCGAGGCCTTCTTGATCCAGTCGGTGCACCTCCGCGCCCAGTGCCACGAACGCCTGCAGAGCCTTGCGGCCAAGCGCGCCGAGGACGCGGCCCGGCTACGTCCAGGAGGTGCCGGCCCCTCGGCATCGCACACGCTACATCGCGCTGCTGGCCGGCGCGCGCTTCTGTGGGTGCCGCATCGCCGACGCCTTCCTTCACCTGTCGGGCATTCGCGTGGATGCTCCCGGCCACCAGCGTGAAACTTTACGCGGCGATGCCCCCATGCGCGCAGAGCTTCTCCGTCACTGGGGCCCCGTTTTCCGCGGAAATGTTGTCGACGAGGCCATGATTGACCAGTGCCTGGCCGAGCACATCCTTGACTACGACGCCCCGCGGTTGCCCGCTCCGTCGTTGAAGGCGCTTGAGGGGGCCCTCTGTCGAGCAGCACCCTTGTCACCTGGCCCCGACCGCCTACCTGCTTCGGCGTGGCTGCTGGACGAGCGGTTTCTGCAGGTTCTCAACTCGGTCGTGGTGAGCCTTCTGTGCTGGGCGCGAACCTCCGTGGGGCTTCAACTTCTCGGACCTTGCTGTCGTGCCGAAGGCCACTAGCTCGCCGACGCGGTTCACGCCATCCGGGGTGCCCGGCAGCTGCGACCGCTTAAGCTTGAAAAGCACCGACGTCAAGGCCATGAATACCGCTGTCAACCACGAGCTGTCGGCGGTCATCGGCAAGAGAGCGCACCCCGTCCAGCAGGGGCTCATACGGGGAAGGAGTTTCATGGAACACATCGTCGCCCATGGCGTTTGCGGCAGGGCTGCGAGCCACCGCAGTGAGATGAGGCCTGTCCTCGTGTCTTGCGATTTCAAGGCAGCGGTTCCTCCGCTGTCGCGGCAGCTTCTCCGCCGTGTGCTTGCTTCTTGAAGCAAAAGATACCTGAGGGTTTCGTGGCCTCCGTGGATGCCGTCTACGCCTCCTCTCTCGCTCACTTCCCCTTCGTGCTCGGATGTTTTTTTGTGCCTTCTGGAGTCGATCAGGGGTTCCCCCTCTCCGGTAGCCTTGGGCCCTCGCCATGGATCCGTTTTCGAGGAACCTTGCGGAGCAGACGGCCCAGATCCGGCACCTCCCAAGCGTGCCGCCGCTCAACGGCGCTTATGCCGACGATGTGGGCTCCACTCTCCCCTCCGTTCACGACCTCCCCCTTCTTCTCCCTCCTTTCGCCTCGGCTGAAAAGATCGCCATGCTGGAGCTTCAGCCTGCCAGGTGTGTTTTAGTTCCGTGGGGGCAGCGCTTCACGGAGGCCAGTTTTCGACAGATGTGCCAGCTTCTCCAGGTTTTGGTCCCGGAGTGGGATGCGTTCAAGACTGCTAGATGCTCCCTATCTTCGGCGTCTGGTCGGCCTGGAGGCTGGTCTGGAAGATCAGTGGGCCGCGGCGGTGCGAAAGTGGAAGAGCGGGACCATGGAAACGTCCTTCACCAAGACCCCCCGCGGAAGCCAGCTGTAGGATTTATGGCCTGGGAAGTCTGACAGTGTGCCGCTACCTCTCCCAACTCTTTCCCCTCCCTGCTGTTGTTCTCTCTGCTGAACGTCCTCCACCGCCTCCTGCGTCTCCCCCCGAACTCCTTTGCGTTGGCCGAGTTGTTGAGCATCGGTAGCTGGCTTTCCTCTGCCACCCCCTCCCCGCTCCGCACGACCGCCGCTGCAGCGGCATGGCCGACAGCACACCAAACTTTGATGGCGGGACCAGTGGAGGCGTGGAAGGCCGCTCTAGCGCAGCTGCGAGAACATGCTTGGGACCATGGGCACCTCGTGGCTTACATCCGAGGGGCCCTCTCGCCTGAATGGTGGAGGAATCGTGTCAGCATAGCCGAGTAATTTGCTTCGCCGTCCTCCACTCCTCCCATGGGTATTCCCCAACCCCTCCCTTGTCCAGTGCGGAGCTCCGCGCTGCCGGTCGGGACGGCCGCCGCCCTTTCCCACAGCGAGTGTTCGCCCGCTCGCTCCGGATTTCCATGTTCCCTGATCTCATGCCCTCCCCCCTTCGTCGTCGCATTCATTTTTGGCTCCCCCGGTTCCCCCACCTCCCCGACGATTAGATCAGGCAGCAGCGCTACGTAGGATATTGGTCAGAACTCCGCCGTCCTGGGCATGGGCCCGCCCCATGACGCTGGCCGGCGCCTGGACCACCTCAGCTCGGCTCCCAGCCACGGCTCAGAGGCCCTGTCTGTTCGGGTGCGCGCCCTCAGCACGTGACGAGTTCAGCCACTATATTTCGTGCCCCCACTTGCTTCACCTGCTTGCGCTCCCTCGTTGCCATTTGCCCGCCTCCCCCATTACTCGGCTCGGGTTTGGCATGGAGCCCGACCCAGAACGGGAGTATCCCCGCGCCCTTCTGCACATGGTTAGCGCGTTGGCGTTTCACATAGATCACAAACTCAAGGCAGAATGCGATATTCGTGGGAGCGTTCCCTGCACACCACCATTTCGCTACACCATTCTGGCAGCAGGGAAAGCAGCCATAGGTTGCTGATCGCGCTGCCGCTCTGTAGCCTGGACTCATCGGCTACGGTCGCCCCTCCTCCTCCTCCTCCTCCTCCTCCTCCTCCTCCTCCTCCTCCTCCTCCTCCCTCTCCTCCCCCTCCTCCTCCTCCTCCTCCTCCTCCTCCTCCTCCTCCTCCTCCTCCTCATCATCATCATCATCATCATCATCATCATCCTCTCCCTCCTCCTAACGGGAACACGTTTTTGTGCGCAGGCAAATCACCCTTCGGTCGCCAATCAGAAGACGGGACGGGGAGGAGGATGAACAGCAGCAGCAGGACGCGAAGTATGAGCGCGGCAAGGAGTCGGACCAAACAGATGATGGAAAGCAACCGCGGGCGGCCTTCTTTGAAGTGTTCGGTTAACTCAGAAGCCCATTTGGGCCACGCACGCATGGCAAAGCAGAACCTCCCCGTTCTCAGCACCGAGGCCCAGAGTACGGCATGGTCCCGCAAGGCCCTATGACTACGCATCCTTCCAGGGGACTTGGAATCTTCGCTCCTCCGCACGTCCACGTATACGCCGTCCCAGTCAGTGATTCTGCACAGCGATCAGCTGAGGTGGGGGAGGATGAGGACGACGACGACGACCGACGGAGGAAGAGGATGATGACGACGACGAGGAGGAAGGGAACGCATGGGGAGGGGGAGTGGTTTGCGGACGTTGTCGGTGCTTTCGAGTGGACCGTGGGCCGATCAGATGTGTAAGGTGTGTGTATGTGTGTCTGTGAGGCATAGGTGGGATCCTATGTCTAGTGGGATCGTTCGCAAAACACGCACGGGTACATTCGTGCGCTCGCACCCAAGCCAAGGGCGGCTCCCCTCCTTACGATCAAGACTTGCCGTCGAATGCGCACAGCACGCATCATCGCCGCCCATTTTCTTCAACTCGTACGCGTGTGCTCATGTGTTCGAACATCCCATCAGTGATTCCGTGCATCAGCGTACCTTCAGGTGCTGGAGGTGGTGATCACGAAAGGCGCGATGGACGGTCACAAGGAGACCAACTCATGGTACGTATGCAGATTTGATTGTGAATGCGTGGTGATGGGCGATCAGCCCCTTCTGCCCCGGAGGCGTCAAACCCTCGAGGATTCCTTATCTGATGAAGGCGGCGTGGTTATCCATGGCCAAGCCTCAATTGGTGCTTCACTGGCCTCCAGACCCTGGGTTCCTTACCCAATGGTTCCTCATCCAATGCCGTCGCCGTTTCACATCTGGTTGCAGCTGCACTGGTAAGGCAATTTGGTCGATGGCGTTGGTGTGTTCTCGCTGGCGCCACGTGGAAGGTGCGGGCTGGGAGCTGCACGTGAACGCATACATGAGGAGGGAGAATTGAGTAAGGGGACATATCACAAACATGAGGGAGTGTTAAACAAGTCGGGGAACAACACATTACACAACAAAAATGTTCGGAGCTCCGCGCGGATTTCTCGGATTGGAGCCCCACGGACCTCCAACCATTTATGTTTATGTCGTTGTTTGTTCCCACGGGGGTATCTTATTTGTGAGGTGGCGCGGGGCATCATTGCCCCTTGGTAAGAGATGGACTCCAGGGGGGGGATGAGGCTCTCCTCCCGTCTCCCTCCATCTTTGCATATCTTTGCCGCGCCCATGGGTGTGACGGGTTCTGACCGCCTTCTAGGTTTGTGAGCCTGAGCCTTTCGTCCATCGATGGCGCAGGGAAGTCTCAAGAGCCGGGGAGCGTCTCAGGGAGGGGATTGAGATGAGCCCCCACACCCTCTTCCTCGCTATTTTCCCCCTTCCCCCTCCTGCTTCCCGTTTCCAGTCGTCGTACCCTTCACCCTCACCCATCCACATCTTCTCCTTCCCCCCCACCTCCAACTTGCCCGCCGCTCATCATCCTCGCGCCTACCTTCTGCATGTTCTTACCGCCCTTCTCACTATCTTCCTCTCCTCCCTCTCCTTGTCCTCCTCCACCAGCCCCTGGGCCTGAAACCACGACGAATAAGAAATTACAATTGGATCCTTGCTGAAAGGTTCGTTTATCATACCCAGTGCAGAAGGACGCTCAGGAGGAGGATTGAGGGAACGAGGAGAAGCAGGAAAGACAGGAATGAGAACAGGAAGAGGAACAGCAGGAAAGGCGCAGGAGCAACAGGAGCAGACTGGCTGAGGGAGAGCGGAGAGAGGAAGGGAGAGGCTGAGAGGCACGCTGCGACGCGTTCAGCTATCGCACGGTCATGCCCGAGAAGACAGTCACGGAACGAGAACGCCTCGGCACGCTTTGCTTTTGCCGACCACTTGATGACCAGGGCTTCGCAGAGGGTGCGTGGGGGGGGGGAGAGGGCGAAACAGCCGCGCCAGATTCCCTTTCGAGAGATGGCCGACGAGCATCCCGATGCGGATACCGGTGACGTCATCTTCGTCTGTAAGCAGCAGGAGCACCCCATCTTCAAGCGGAAGGGCGCCGACTTGTTCATGGAGAAGAAGATTTCTCTTGTGGAGGCATGCGGGAGAAATTGCGTGTGTAGGGGAAGTCGATCGAACACGTTTGGTCGCGATGTCCCCAGTCTCGGCCGACCCTCGTTTCGCGCTCGGAGATTACCCTTAGAGCCGTACGCGACGTAGCCACATGAGCTCCGATCGCGCACCTCTTTCTCCCATGCCCACTCTTCACATCATTTCTTCCCGCGTCCTCTGTCGTTCCTTACTCCTCTCCTTTCTTTTTCCGGATTGCCTTCCCGTGTGTGAGCAACTACGTGGTATAATCTAAGTAATACGCCGTTCTTCCCTGATGGATTGTGTTTCTCTGTCGCAGGATGTATGTCTTCTGTGTGTCCTGCGTTGTTCTTCTATGGGGCCGCCCTTTGTCTTTCAAAACTGGTGTTTCGGTTGCAGCAGTTGCCGCATTCGGGATCGGCGGTGTGTATTCATACACCAGGTGGCGCACTCGCCCTGGCCCAGATTCTGATCACATTGCTGGCTTTGATGTGTTCGTCGTCGCTTCCGCTGCCTATTATTTCCCCTTCTCCGCCTTCCGCTGATCTTCCTGCTCCTCCTCCTCCTCGTCCTCCGGCTCCTCCTACTCCTGCGTTTCCTTCTTCTCCTCCTTCTCCTTCCTCCTCCTCCCTCCTTCTCGTCTTGCTGCTCATCCGCCTGCTCATCCGCTACCTGCTGCTGTTTCTCTTCCTCCTCCTCCAAACGGACACAAAATTCCTTCGGATTGCGCATCACATAATGGACACCCTTGGGGGCTCAAAGTCCCCTAGGCTTTAGGACACATCACGGATACAGTATCATTCTCCGCAATGAGAAGGGATGGGTGGGGGAGGCGTTGTGGGATGTCGCAGATGGCACGAGTGCACATAACTTGTCTCCGATCTCCTCTTCCATCTCTCTCATCTCCTCTCAGACATTGGTCTCTTGCCTTGGTGATCCTCTCGCATGGTAACACGAGCCCCCGCCGTTGGATGGGGCACCAGTTTGGGATGCCTCCCAGGGCCCCACAAACACACGAACGCCACCGAAAACAGTCTCCCCTTCTCCTCCACCATCCCTCACGGCTGGGTTCAAGTGCGCGTGCAGAAGACGATGAGAGTGTATGCTCGCTTCCCGATGGAGCGGGGAGAGCACCGACTTGAACAGTCCCTGGCCAGAGCGTCCTTCTTGCCGTTCGGATTCACGTGGTTTCCTGGCTTAGGAGGCCACATGCGAACCCTCCCCCTCAGAAATCGTGGAGGGTAGGGGTAGGGCTCGCATGTGGCCCCCTATGGCTGGGGACAGCAGCGCAGAGCTCACGCATCCCCCTCTGCAAGGGAAGCGTCACCTGTGAGCCGGCACCGACTCCGGCCAGGCCCATCCTGGGCCCGGCGCTGGTGTGTACGCCTCCCTGGCCATGCCAGGAGGGAGCAAATGTGCCCTACAGGGCCCCTTTTCTTGTGGCCCTCGCTGCCCGCCCAAAGATCGCCCCCCCAGGAATTCGTACCCAAGAGTCATCCTGCCCCCTCCTCCCCCTCATCTGACACCCCCTCGCCGTCCATCTTCCGCCACCTGCCGCGCGGCAGGCGCCGCTGCGCGCCCGCTGCGCCGCCGCCGCCGCCTCCGTGGCGGCCTTGGCCTCTCCGCAACGGCAGCTGCCGCGCGGCAGGGGGCGGACGCCCAGGCCTCCAAGGTCTTTTTGTGTTTCGGCACAGGCCCCCCCCCCCCGAGGCCCCTCGGCAGCCGATCTCGTGGGGTCTGGCGGGTCCTGGAGGGACGAAGTCCTCCTCCTCCTCCTCCTCCTCCTCCTCCTCCTCCATGCAGTTCCGCCCTGTCACACCCCCCGAGGCCGCTCGAAATGGCGAGCCGGGCGTTTCGCTCGAAACCTCCTCGCCATTTATGGCCTTGAAGCTAAACAAATGTCAACAGCTTCACAGATGGAGGGCGGGCCGCTTCCAACGTGTGGCTCGAGATTTGGGCTGCGCACATTCGTTTCACACATTTGCAAGAGATTCACGGATTGAGGGCGGGTGGTTTTCAGCATGTGGCTCTCGCCTTAGCGCCGCGCACATTCATTCTGCAATGTTGGAAGAGTTTCACGGATTGAGGGCGGGCCGTCGTGTTTTTGTTCTGGCTCTCGCTTTGAAGAATTTCGCGGATTGAGGGCGGCTGGTTTTCAACATGTGGTTCTCGCTGTCAGTGCCGCGTTCATTCGTTTGAAATGTTGCAAGAGTGGCACGGGTTCCCATAGTCAACGTACCGGAAGTTATGTATAGGAAGGGGTTCAGGAATTCGAGGGTGCAACAATTACGTTTATTCGCGGTGTTCAAGTCCCAGGAGTGTTTTCCTGGCGCGATTCAGGAATGTCAAGGCGCAACATTCAGGTTCACCCGTCGCGTGGGAGTCCCGAGAATGAGAGTTTGTGAACGCTTCAGGGCCTTCAAACAGTTGTCTCCCAACGGGGCAGCTCCCCCAGTGGAAATGAACCTTTGCAGGGGCCTATGAGGCGGGAGCTTGGAGGGAGGGCTTCTTCCAACATCGTTGGTGAGTCTTGGGTTTGCACTGGTCCTCCTCCCCCTCCTCTTCATCCTCCCTCCTCGCTCCTCCCTCCTTGAGGGCTCAGGTTCTTCACCGCTCTCGGGCCCTTGGGGCCCGAGAGTGGGAACCCTCAGCGGGGGAGAATGTGCCCATACCGCTGCCCTCGCCTCGTTCTCCCCCTCTTGGGCCTCGGGGGAGGCCCTCGTCGCCACCGCTGATTTCGCTTCGAAGTTTTGGTCGGAGCGCACCCCACGAGAGATCCGGGGAGCAGCGGTAGCGGTAACTACCTTCTGGTCTCCCCAACCCCGGGACCGTCAGGAGGCAGCTCAGGCTGAAGAGTTGATTCTGGGGAAGGCTCGGGGTCTAGGACCCGCGTTCTGGGAGGAAATTATTCGAGGCGTCGCGCGGCGCGCAGGGGTTTGTATCATCTGATCCACACCACTTCCGGCCCGTCAGATGCGGGGCGACGTGCGCGCGGTAATGTTTCAATGTAAATCCGACGCAGCCAAACGTGAGCCCGACGTAATTCCGACGTGCACTGGGTCTCAAGTTGCCGCGTGAGGCATGCAGGATTTTCTTCAAGGCCCTTCTCCTTCATGGCGGCGCTTCCCAGGGACCGCCCCTTTACGACGGATGGTCCTTGCACGGCTTAGGGGGGCCCGGGAGCGGGATCAGGGCGCCAGGGGCGACGAAGAGGCTCGGCCTGGACGGTTGCCAAGGCGCCAGGATGTTTGGGAGGGTGGAGGCTCGACGTTCGTCTGATGGGCTTGTTTTCCACCACCACCATAGGTTGGAGGAGGGGGTCCTCCTCCACCTCCTCCTCCTCCTTCTCTTCGTCCTCCTCCTCCTCGTCCTCCTCCTCCTCCCCCCCTCCAACTTATGGTGGTGGTGGTGGTGGAAAACAGGCCCAGCATCGTCCGCCCCCAGTCTCTGTGAGCATCGTGCGAAGATCGTTCTGAGTTCAGGTTTTGGCAACGCGCGGCTGCGAGCGAGGGGGGGAAGCGAGAAAGAGAAGGCCTCCTCGGAAGGCGGGCGGGGCTTCTCAGAAGGCCCCTGGCCTTCCGAGAGATCTTCTGTGTCGTCGGGGTAGGCTTCGAAAACTTCTCAGAAGACAGGGGGGACTTTGAGCCATCTGAAATGGCCTGCTCCTTCTCATTTCCCCCGCGCGCTCGCCGCCAAATCGTCATGAGTTCAGCCAAGGCGCCGCCCGGGGGGCCCCCAGCGCGGATCCAAGAAATCCACGCGGAGCGCCAAAAGTTTATGTGTATGGTGTTGTTGTTTCTGTTGTTGGGTTTTGTTTCTTCTGCTTTTGGAGAAAAAACGCAAGCATGATGATTTGTTGCGCGGGCGTGTCGACATATTGGGACTCCCAGCAAAGCAAAACAGCTGCGCACACAGTCCAGCGTGGGCGGGATGGACGAGATGCCAGCAGCGCCTCCCCGCCTCCGCAGCCGTCTGCCTCGGAGGCCCCACAGAGGGCATGCGAGAAGCACACTGCGAGCTGCACACACTGTTCATTTCTAAGTATTCGAGGGTCTTTGGGGAGCCAAGATCCTTTCATTTCTAATTGTTCTATCCTGGGCCTCTTCCTGGCCACTAGGGGGCCTGGAATAATTAGAAACGGGCACAATTAGAAATGAGCACGATTAGAAATGAACGACGTATACGCATGTAGGCACGGAGCTCGCTCTGTGACCATTTGACTCTTGCAGGGTCCGCTAAGACATAGTTCCCGGCATGTCTGCCCCGTCCTTCTCCGCCCCCCCCTCCTCCGCGTCCTCGTCCTCCTTCATCCTCGTTCCGGCCGTGTCTTGTGGTTTTAACGTCAATGCGATTTGATTCACGCTGCCAGTTGATGTGGGAGGTGTGCGTGGCCTGTCGGAGGGTAGATTTCGTAGCTGGACACTGCGAGCTGCGCGCCCGCGTTGAGCCTGGGAAACATGACCTGCCTGGAACATATCCCGATCTCTGTGATTGGCATCGCCTGATCTCGATGCTGAGATGACGGGCTCCCTCGTTCTCTGAGGGCGCATTCCTGAGATTGTCATCGCATCTAGGCTTGTCAATCTCAGGGACAGCGATGAGATCGAGGCTAGCTAAATTTTGCCTTTGCGCGCGGGGTGTGCGGCGGGGCAGACGCCCGGCCGCACCGCGCGCCCGCGCCCGCGGCGGAGGCGCTCTGCGGCTTCGAGCTCGACATCACGCACCTTGACGGCCGGAAGCTGCTCATCAAGACCGCCCCAGGCGGCCTCCCGGGACGTGCGCGCGCCAGGGCCCGCCACGGCGGGGGTGGACGTTGAAGGGCTGAAGTCTTCGTGCGTTTTCGTCGGTTCTCGGCGGCTCTGCAGCATCGGGATGCTCTCCAGCAGCTGCGCCTCGTCGAGAACGTTCGGGGCTTGCCCCGATCGTCCTGAACGGCCCCAGAGGCCCAAGCTGTAGACCTGCAAACTTGGCTAACGACGAATTTGAGGAGGTCAAGTCAATACAGCGGTAGTTCGCCTTCGGGGGTGGGGGGGGTGCCCTCGTCGCCACGGTTGCACGCAGCTCGACAGGTTGTTGCCTTTGGGCCCCAGGATGGGTCCGTTGGCCGATGTTGGAGTTTCCGTTGGTTCAATTCGCCCCCATACACGAGGAGACTTTTTTTTCAGGGTCTGGCGATAACCCAGGTCATCGGACTTGCCCGCCCCCCCGTTCCCCTGAATATCCGTCCGAAGTATTGGTGCGCGCGGGCGTACGTCGGCCGTTCCCCCCCACCACCCCCATCCCCACCGGATAACTGGGATTATCACCGAAAAACAAAAAGATATCTCGGGCGACGGACATATCCATATCCATGCCTCGGCAGTCTGGACACTGAGGCGGGACCCCACGGACACGCGACCCTGTGCAGTGCATGCGTTCCGCGCGGTGCAACCGCGAAACAAACATTGGCCGCGGCCAGGGAGTCCTGGGGGCGAGGCGTTGGACATGGATACATTCCTTGCCCACGAGGCAGGGGGAGTCGGGGAGGGAGAAGGGGGGAGGTTTGCAGCAGGGGGCGGGTAGGAGAAGGAACAGATGGAGGAAGATGAGGAGGAGGAAGAGGAGGAGAAGGAGGAGCAGGAGCAGGAGGAGAAGGGGGGCGGATGAGGAACAATGAGAGAGGAGATAGGACATACAAAAAAACTGGTAAGCTGGCTGCGCTCGCGCCGCGTCTGACATCTCAGCCATCCTGTTCCATGGCCCTGAATCCTTTTCTATCCGCCGACTGGGGTGCCTTACGCGACTGTGGTCCCTACAGTGACCCATCGTGTGATGCGCAATGTGAATGGAGAGCTGAGCACATTGGAGGAGGAAGCCAGAGGAGAAGCTGATGAAGACGAGCTGGAGGAGGAAACATCAGGAGGAGGATGAGGGGAGCAGCAGGAGGAGGAGCAGGAGGAGGAACGAGGAGGTGGAGGAGAAGAGAGGTCAGCGGAAGGCGGGGAAGGGGAAAGGAGGAGGCAGCAACGACGAGGATCGCATCGCATCCAGAGATGGTGCCCGCGCCGGCACAGGAGGGCCACTCTCACCAAAGTGGAGACAAAATGATGAATTTCTGCGTGTGAAGCGGAAACGGTACGCGGGAGAGGCGGCGCCGCCGCTGGACATGCTCATCTGTAGTGTTCAGGTTGGGCAACAGCTGAGAGAGGGAAAACGGAATAGGGGCCCGGTCGCTTCGACAAGACCGTCCGCAGGCTTGGAGAGGAAGAGAAGGAGGAGAAAGAGGAGGAAGAACGCTACAGCACAGTTGCCAAAGCCTGCCTAAAAGAAGAAAACAGGGGAGGAGAAAGAAGAGGGGCAGAAGGAGGGGCACGCTTCCCCGCCGCACTACCCTCTCGTGGGAAGTCGCAGTGTTTTTCACGGCGTGGTCCCCCCAGGGGATTTAAACCCGCTCCCGCGGGCAGACGTTTCATCCCGAGAAATTGTCTTCACCGAGCGCGCTCCACTACTTGCAAAGCGCCTAATCGCGAACGTCCGAAGACAAGTCTTCCACGATGTCATGGATCCTAAGCCCCCCTCGGCGAATTCAGATCATCTGCGACTATTTTGTTTGCGAGTAGTGGAACGCGCCTGTCTATGCCTGAAGGCCCCGGGGCTGAGAGACTGCCGAAGACGTTGGAAGACCGGCCGTCACTATTTTCAGCGACGCCCCGATCTGAGAGGGCAGCAGGAGGAGGAGGAGGAGGAGCAGGACCAAGTCAACCAAAGATGCAGAAGCGATGCTGCCACACACGCTCGTGCCGAACCCCCTCACCTGCTCTCCTGCACGTTCCCCAATGAAATGCCAACAATCAGTTGGGCCTGCCACTTTGGTGAGGGCCCCGCTTTGAAAAGGATTTGACTGGCACCTTCGCCGCTCGCAGTTAGGAGCGCAAACATGTGGTCGTAAAGTTCAACGGGTTGTCCAACGATCTCGAAGAAGTGCAAAGGGTGACACGTCAAGTCCAGAGCGCCACGGAAGTTTCAAGTGACAGTTCCACCCAATAGAAGCATGCCAAGGATCCGTGCAGCCTTTCGTGCGCTGAAGTTGTGGCTCCGGCGATATCTCCACGTTGAAACAAGCAGTCTTCCACTTGACTAAGCGTTTTATGAGATCGAAAGCGCGCGGATCATTTTGAAAAGGAATTGTCTGCCATCTGTGAAACAGTTGCAAGCTGGTGAGACGAAAGTGCGCCTTTCTAAGGCAAGATCCCCATTTTGAAAATCAACCGCCCGCTATCCGCGAGCTTTAATGCAACTCTGCGCGGCACTAAGGCGTACCCTTTTGAAGAAGAGCCGGCTCCCATCCGTGAAGCTGTTGGAGACATTTGAGACTGATGCGAGTGGTGCCAAAGGGAGAGCAAGGTTTTGAAATCGCCCCCCCTTCAAGCTCAAGGGCCCCAAGGGTGTAACATATGTTGTAGACGAGTGCGTGAAACGGCACCGCCTTCCATCCGTGAGACTGTTGAACACTTTGAAAGACGAACGCGTGTGGCGCGATGGGCAAGGACAACATTTTGAAAACGAGCTTCTCTCCGTCCGTGAAGCTGTTGCAAACTGTTGTGACGATTGAACGCGGTGCTCAGAGTATAGCCACATTTCGAAACAATGAACTTCCTCTCCGTGAAGCGCGAAGCTAATGCAAATGTTGAAGGCACACGTGCCGGGCAGGTGATACTTTGATTTTGACAAGGAGCCGCCCTCCAATTGAGAAGCGGTTGCAACGTTTAAGGCGAATGTGAGTGGCAGTGAGGCGAGGGCCACTTCCGTGGAGCTGTTGCAAATTCTTAAACCGAATGTGCACGGCGCTGCCGCAAGAGCAACGTTTTGAAAAGGAACCCTTCTCCATCCGTGAAGCTGTTGCAACATTTGTAAGTTGATAACATGCGGCGCTACCGCAAGAGCTCTGGTTTGAAAAGGAACCGTTCTCCACCCGTGAAGCTGTTGCAACATTTGTAAGTCGACAGCTTGCGGCGCCGAGGCGGGAGCACTACTTTGAAAACGAATCTCCCTCCGTCCGTGGGACGGCTGCTAAGTTTTTAGAGAGCTCAGTTGTTGACGCTCCGCGTGTCCCTACCAGCTCCGGGCTGGTGCCAGTTGTTGGTCTGGGGTGATGCTCGGAGCTTGGCGCCGCAAGGGCGACGTTCCGTAGCACCCGCACCACTGTGCGCTCGTTCTTTTGGACCGGGCGGCGCCTAGGTGCGTCTCGGCGAATGCGGAGCATTTTGCTCACTGCACGTGCACCGCACCTTGTGTGCAATTAGCTTGTCCCGCCGTCCCGGACACGCTTGTTGCCGCCAGACCGTAGTCGCGCGGCCGCCGACCAAAAAAAAGTGTCCCTACCAGCGACCGACACGGAACCCCTATGACCAGGACCAACGAAGCGGGACACGCGCGCACAACCCCGCAAGCATCGGACGGGCCAGCCGCACCTCCAGCGGGAACGCACGCAGCGACACACACACACACACACACATTCGTGGGTCCACTTGGTCAAGCCTTGCACGGAACAGCCAGGCCAGCGGGAGGTAGCATCGAGGCGGATGGCGCGACAGAGCCGCCAACCCACTCACGCCAGTTGACCGCCGCGCCCACGACGGCAGTCAAATGTACCAGACGCCCACGCACTTGGTGGAAGCACAGAGCAGGGATGATGACAGCCGCCATTCATTCCATCAAGAGAATGCAAACCGAGCTCGGCGCCACTTGCAATGAGGTTTGGCACCGCTGGGCAAAGCGGTGCGAAACGCGCCCTGGCTTTGCTCCTAAAGTCTCAATGGTGCGGAGCTGGCAGGCCTGCGACGAATTCCTGGACGCCTGGCGCCGCTGCAACTACGAAGCCTACGCGGTCAACCACCACCTGGGGCTGAAAGCCAGCTTCGGGCACGCACGACAAGAACACATGACGAACGATCGGAGCAACACTGGGCGATCAGGCGACGGCCACGAACGCGACGCTTCTGACGCACGACGTAGCGAGCAGGGCAAGCGCAGCTACGGCTTGGACGGGCCCCTTACCAGAAAAGAGACATCGACAGTAGGCCCCCTACCGCACGCTCGACTGCACCACCCAGCGCCGCCCACCACGCGACCCTTCGGGCCGTATTGACTTCTGGACGTTTCTCTGCTTGACCACTTCGCCTCGCTTCCTGCTCCTTCACTCCTCCTGTCCTGCCTGGGGTACTCCGATCTTGCATTTGCAGCGATCAGCTGTCATTTCCTGTCCTTCCGCTTCCCCTCTATCCTTGTCGCCTGGGGTTCGCTTGCGCACGGTTTTACGGTCCCTGCTCCTTCTGCCTGGAGCATTGCATCGCCTGTGGTACGCCTCTCTCCCTGGGGTAATCATGGCATCCTTTCTCCAGGCATTTGCAGCGATCAGCTGTCACTCCTCATCCTTCCTGTTCCTCGCGCTTGTGGCAATCAGCCGCCCCTATTGCCCTGGGGGTACCGCCTGTGCCGCTCTCTGGGTCGCCCCCGGGCTGCAGCCTATTATGAATTTCTGCAGTGGCCGCTTGGTCTGGCTGCGGGCGGCTGGCGCGCTGCAGCTGGGCCCGCGGCGGCGGCGCCCCCATGCCCCTCGCCGCCGCGATGGCCGCAAGGATTCATGGTGACGGTGTTCGGAATGGACGCGCTGCTGGCCCTGCCAGGGGCCTTCGCCATCAACTTACAGCGTCGACGGCACGGTCTCCCTGGCGATGCTCGTTGCGGGCCGCTGGCCGCTGGGCGCCGGCCGCCCGCCGCGCCCCGCGCGGGTAACCTGCTGATGTTGCGCATCACACCCTGTTGCACTGCTTCGCCGTGCCGGTCGCTCAGCTGCCTCGGGTCTCGGCGCGCGCGGCGCCCTGATGGCTAGTCGCGCTGCTCGTGGCCTGTGCGTTCGTGCTGCCCTGACTGGGGAACCTTTGACTCTCTCAGTGAAGGTCCACACCGCCTCTGCAGTGGGGTGTCCCCGCATTCCCTGGGGAAGGTCCTGGAGCGGCCGCAGCCCGCCCGTCTCCCGCTCCTTCTCGCGGTGTCCTTCATCTTCGCGGAGGTGGTTACACGCTCACGCCGTACCTTGAGGTCGTTTTCCGTTCGGCATCGTGGTGCTCTACTGGGTCAAGGACCGCGCGTTCTGCAAGGTTACCCAGGGAACCTGGATGGGCTCCTTCTACCGTCGTCATCGCCTTCCTGGGTAAGTGCGGCGCTCGGGCTTCCGTCAATCGTCGCTGCTGCGTCCTCTTCTGCTTCGGTCTCCTGCTCGGCATCCACTCCCACGTTTCTGATGCCGGTCAGCGATGCCTTTGTGCCATTTTGGCCCTTTGAGCTCCGCCCCGCGGCCGGCGTTGCTCGCTGCTCTGTTTTTCTTTTTGTTGGTGGCAGATCCTGCCCCTTCTCGCCCGGCGTTCGACCCGCTTCACGCGCCCGCGCGCAAAAAAAGTGCACCCGCCAGCCCATCCAGAAACGATGCCCAGGGGATTTGGGGTGATCAGGGCAGCGTGTGAGCGCTCAGAAGAACACAGGGCGGGAAAAGCCGCCCGATACCCGAAGAGGCGGGGGCATGGTGGATGAGAGGACGAGGAGGAGGAGGAGAAGGAGGAGGAGGGCGAAGAGGAGCACGAGGAGGGGTACCCTGAAAGTCGCCCTCTGGAGCCCTCTTGAGGCGCTCCTGGGGCCCTCGTGGGGCCTTCTTGGGGCTCTCTCGGTACTCTCTTCGGGGCGTCTCGGGAGCCCTGGAGGGCCTCTTGGGGCCATCTCGGAAGCCATCGACGACAATGGGGCGTCCTATATGTAGCCCCCCCTCAAAGACCCTTCGACATCGCTTCTTGAGGCGGTCTTGGGGCCGTCTTGGGGGTCTCTTGGGCCCATCTACGAGCTCTTTCGGGCCATCTTAGGGCCATCATGAGGCCCCAAAGGCGCGTCGGAAACGAAAAGGCGAGAAGGCACAACTCCTTGATTGTCCAATGGTTTGGGCAGGTCCTGAGGGGTCTCCCAAAGCACCCAGATCCGTCGCGCGGCCTTGTTGGGGCCTGTTGGAGGCACGTTGCTCGCTATATTGAGCCATGTTGGGTTATCTTGAGCGATCTTGGACTTTGGGTTCTCCGAGGCTGTCTTGCAGCCAAATTGGGCCGTCTTGCGCGCAGAGTGCGTCAGGTGTGCCTGCGCACGTGACAGCGCGCATCGGGAAGCGTGTCCGCCCCCGCCATCCTTGTCGAAAATCAATGCCCATCAGTGTGTCTGGTGGGCCTGCGCGTAGCAGGCCACGCATCGCCGCCCCCGCCGTCCTTGTAAATTACGCAACTGAGGAACCCCACATACTTCTCATATGTCTGGCGCCGCGATACCTGACGTGGGAATTGCGAGAATGATGCTGGTGGCCGTGCTTCGCCGATACCGCTGGTGGCGCCGGTCAAGCCTCGTGAGCCTGAGTACCCTGAAAGGGCCCAGAAAGGGCAAAAGCCTGGGCGTCACTGGCTATCCGCCATCGACCCCGCCAGCTGGCCGGGGCCTGGGCGCCGCAGAATGGAACGCGCCCAGAGGGGGCCCAGGAAACGGCAAAAGCCCAAGACGACCCAGGGTCCCAAGAGAGCAGGGCGGAGGTCAGGGATGATACGCCACGCCTGCTATGCCCTGGGCGACCGTCACGAACAGCGGCTGCCCTCAGAGACCACCCCGCGCGCACCCCGTAAGGTGTCGAGAATGTGCCGCGCCCGCTATGCCCTGGACGACCGTCACGGATAGCGGGCGGAGGGTACTTCTCTGCGTCAGCACCAGCGCCGCCGGCCTCGCGCACTCGCCGAACCGTCGCTGGCGGGACTTGATCGTCGTCTAAAGAGCCTTCTGGGGGAATCCGCCCGACGCAGGGTTCCACGGGCACGCCGCCATGCATTGCCTCTTGCAGTCGTCGTTCATCTCGGAGTACTTCGCGTAGAACGCACCGGGCCAGCAATCGTTACGTTGGCGGCGGTGCGCATTCAATGCGGACTGCGCCACTCCCTTGGCGCATCTGCGCGAGGTCTCCTCGCTGACCTCGCTGCCCATCTGAACCATTGCAGTGTTCATCGCCAGACGCGGAGGTGGCAGCGCGCCCGCGGCGATTTTTGGGGGCATGGCTGCCGCGCGCAGGTCGGGCGGCGCCCTGAAAAAGGATTCCGGGAACGCCTGCGTGAGAAGGCGGGCGCGCGCAGCCGGCTTGAGCCACGGTGCTTGGATTTCCCGGATGAGACACGAGCTCTCGCCCGCGCACCACCTCCGTTTCGCGCGCAGCTTTCAGGGGTCATGGAAGTGCCACGCCAGTCGCGCCTTAGGAGCACGAGCCGGGCACCCTGGAAGAGGTCGAGAGTTCCTGGGTCTGCGGAGTGAAGTTGGAAAGCGCCACGCCTGCCGCGCTGTGTCGCACGCGCCAGGCGCCAGGGCGCTTCGACAGAAAGCTTGGAGCGCGGCCTCAATCGCCCAATTCGCGTTCCTTGCGAGCCT
>CAUYUJ010019904.1:0-2500 GCA_963575745.1 Prorocentrum cordatum | reverse complement strand
GCCACCCTTGTCAAAAACCATACAACGTATTCGCGGGCCTCACGAAAATGATTCAAGATTTTGCCCCAAACGTGTATTTTGCATATCAGAGTGAGTGGGCTGAACCGAACGGTCATTCACTGTCCCCGGGTGCGTGGCTGAAGTGGAATTCCGCGATGCGGATAATTCACCATATCCTAAGATGGGGTTCTTGTTATTACTTGAACGCCTCCTACTCCCTCTTCCTCCTCCTCTTTCCTCCTCCCCTCCTGTCGGAGTTACTCATACTCAGACTTGCTCATACCCAGACTTGCTCATACACAGACTTACTCATACTCAGATACTCTCATACCCAGATCTATTCATACTCAGACCTACTCTTACTCAGACATACTCATACTCAGACTTACTCATACTCAGACATACTCATACTCAGGCATATTCATACTCAGACCTACTCATACTCAGACTTACTCATACTCAGACTTACTCATACTCAGACATTCTCATACCCTGACGTACTCATACTCAGACTTACTCACACTCAGACATATCCATACTCAGACTTACTCGTACTCAGACTTACTCATACCCAGGCGTACTCATACTCAGACTTACTCATAGTCTGAGACTTACTCAACACACAGCAGATTGTGAGGATGTCTCAGGCGGGGCGCTGGTTTCAGCACCCCTAAGGGGAGCCGCCAGGGGTGGTTGCACGGGCTCGTTCGCGGCGATTTTGTGGGGATGTCTCAAGCGGTTTGCTTGTTCCCCATATCCTAAGATGGGGTTCTTGTTATTACTTGGACGCCTCCTACTCCTTCTCCTCCCTCCTCCTCGTTCCTCCCCCCTCCTGTCGGGCTTACTCATACTCAGACTTGCTCATACACAGACTTACTCATACTCAGACTTACTCATACTCAGACCTACTCATACTCAGACTTACTCACACTCAGACACACTCATACACAGACTTACTCATACACAGACTTACTCATACACATATTTGGAGGATGTCTCGAGCGAGGCGCTCATTTCAGCACCCCTAAGGGGAGCCGCCAGGGGTGTTTGCACGGGCTCGTTCGCGGCCATTTTGTGGGGATGTCTCAGGCGGTTTGTCTGTTTCTGTGCCCAACATCCTTCGCTTTCGGAGCAGATTTGGAGGATGTCTCGAGCGAGGCGCTCATTTCAGCACCCCTAAGGGGAGCCGCCAGGGGTGTTTGCACGGGCTCGTTCGCTGCCATTTTGTGGGGATGTTTCAGGCGGTTTGCTTGTTTCTGGGCCCAACATCCTTCGCTTTCGGAGCAGATTTGGAGGATGTCTCGAGCGAGGCGCTCATTTCAGCACCCCTAAGGGGGGCCGCCAGGGGTGTTTGCACGGGTTCGTTCGCGGCCATTTTGTGGGGATGTCTCAGGCGGTTTGCTTGTTTCTGGGCCCAACATCCTTCGCTTTCGGAGCAGATTTGGAGGATGTCTCGAGCGAGGCGCTCATTTCAGCACCCCTAAGGGGAGCCGCCAGGGGTGGTTGCACGGGCTCGTTCGCGGCCATTTTGTGGGGATGTCTCAGGCGGTTTGCCTGTTTCTGTGCCCAACATCCTTCGCTTTCGGAGCAGATTTGGAGGATGTCTCGAGCGAGGCGCTCATGTTCACTCCCCAGGTGGGCCAGATTTTGAGGATGTCTCGATCGGTTTGCTTTTTGGTGGCCAGGCTCGTGGGCGCAGATTCTTCTCAGGATGCCACAGGAGGCTCCAACAGGCTCCAGGAGGCCCCAGGAGACCACATGAGGTCCCAGGAGGCATCAGAGGCAACAGAAAGACTCAAGATGCCACAGGATGTCCCAAGAGGCTCCAGGAGGCCCCAGGAAGCTCCAGAAGGCCTCAGGAAACCACAGGAGGCCCCAGGAGGCAACAGGAAGCGCCAGGAGGCCTCGGAAGGCAACAGGGCCCCGAGAGGCCCCAGGAGCAGGAGGCCTCAGAAGGCAACAGGAGTGGCTCCAATCCCATGTGTTTTACGTATGCTCCTATCGATTGGGCCTCACCTGGAGCACGATTCTTTGATGGTCCTTCTCCTGTGTACACAATCCTAAATGTTTTACTCATGTTACTATGTTTTGGGCCTCTCCTGGGGCACGAGTCCTTGGTGTTTTACGCGTGTTCCTATAGATTGCCCTTCTCCTGTGGCTCTAATCCGCAATGTTTTATGTACGTCTGTTGCTATAGATTGCGCCTCTCCTGGGGCACGAAACCTTCCTAGGAGGTCCCAGGAGGTCCCAAGAGGCTCCTGGAGAACCCAGGAAGCCCCAGTAGGTTTCAGCAGGCCCCAGGAGGCCCCAGGCTCATGCACAGAGACGCGCTCGTACTACTGAGGCTCATTCACACTCCAATTCATTCGCAGTTAGATTGATGTCCAGACCGTCACAACTGAAGCCCGTTAATATTCGAAAGCTCTTGCGCCTAGACATTCACGGCGGACAGGTCCATGCGAGTAGATGCACATATGGGAAGCTCCACGCAGTGAATAAT